>PYAF01005619.1:831329-875285 GCA_007407185.1 Glycine tomentella
ACTTTAATCAATTAGTTTATGCAGATTTGTTAAGTACCCACACGTGGTCCCCACACCAAATAAGAGAATCATGGCTCGGGATGGAGAGGATATTCCAAATTGCCTAAAGGAAAAAAGAATGCGAGACATAAAAAAAGGTAACTGAATGAAGCTACGAAAAGCTGAAAAGGAAACATGCAGGCAAGAGGGGAAGGTCGAAGAAAAGTCACTTTTCATAGAAAATTAGTACCAAATAACAATTAATATTGTTCTATCCATGAATTCTTCTGATAATGAATAATTATTATAAAAAACAGCCGCAAGAATTAATTAGCTGAACCCCCTTACTGTACTGCAAACACTGAAAGAGACGGTCTCAAACTCTCTCAATTACATTAACATATTTTAGATCACCAATATTCATAGCGGGAATTCTTGTGTTCTTTGTATATTTCTCACAAAACCCAATTTTGTTATTTTTTTTCCCTTCTTTTCTTTTTCTTCATCACCTCACAAAGAAGGTTCTACTACTTCTATCAGAGTGCAGAGATTGCAGAAAAGCTAGCTTGTTGTGTATCCAACATAAAGAGAAAGAGAAAACAGTTAGCTATACATAAACCAACCCACCACCGCCACCACCGTCTTTTTCAAAGCAACCAGAAAAAGTTGCACGCTCGTTTTCGTTTTATCTCGTGTCAGGTGAGCTTCAATAACTAAACACTACAAACTCATCAACCTCCATTTCTCTCTCTAAAACTAAAAATGCAAACTCTCTCTCTCTCTCTCTCTCTCTCTCTCTCTTTCATTGAAGGCATTCAATGTAAACGAACCCACTGGTAGCGACCCTCCAACGGCAAATCTCTAACAATATCAAAGTTGTACCTGCACGCAAGGGAAAGTTGTTAGTCAGTTAGGGTTCGATTTCTGGCACCGCTTGAGTGCGAGCTGGCTCACATTCCTTATCCTGTGTCGCGCGAAATAAAAAACAAAAACAAAAAATAAAAATAAAACACTCTTCGCTTGATATTTCCATCAACTATATACACTATACTACTTACTTCTCTGTGAACCGTTTTCGCTCGTACTTTTCCGCCATCGCAAAAAACTCTTCGATCTCTGCTTGTGGTGGCGTCTTCAATTTCCGCACCGCCGCGGAAGACATCGCCGATTCCTCCGAGTCTCCGGAAAACTCACTCAACAAACTGAACAACCAAAACCGAAGCAAATAAATAAATGTATGTATACGCAGTGTTCCAGTGGCAACATTTCGTTAGAAAATTGATCGTGCGCGCATACATGAGAAAGAACTCGATCGAACAAAAAATAAGTAGAATAAAAACCTGAACGATTTGAAGTTGCGGTTGGTTGAGTCTTCTACCGTTTCGAAACCCTTGGTCTGCATTAATCGGTGAGGAATATCAATAAATAAATAGATATAAAGAAATTAAACACAGGAAAACTTAGACAGGTCATAACTCGGAAAATTACGAAAGTAAATTAACAATTCATAATAATAATAATAATTCAGAATTTCGAGGAGCGAGCCTGCAGATCTGACGGTGCGGAGTGGAGGTCCTTAACGTGGCTGGAGCTGCAGCAAGAGCGATCGGAGCAAAACTCGCCGGAAAGAATAGTGCCGGTAGAACTGACGGAAGCTTCCGGCGAGACGGTAGTGTCGGGAAACTGCGTATCGGAAGAGCGTAACTCGAAGGAAGAGGAATGAGCAGTGGCAGCGGTGGTTTTTCTTTTCTTGGAAATGGAATGTTCGCTTGAAGAAGGTTCTTCCATGGACGCAATTGTGAGAGAGCAGCGTTTACACTCACTCATTCTTCTTTTCTTTCTGTGTGTTGTGTTGTGTGAGAGTTTCTTTGTTTCTATTCTGAGATGGGCTAGGCTTAGGGAGAGAGACGGAGGGAGCTTAAAAAGAGGGTGATCGCAGAGGAATATTTACTGAGCGCAGTGAATCGATCCGTGGACGGTCCCTCTTGTCTAAACGACATCGTTACGATCATTGCTACTGCTCTTCTTCTCTTCTAAATAATAATTATAATAATGTTCAGTTTTAGTTTTTTATGACGAAAATTACAGAATAATTTGAAATGAGTAAATAAAAATACTTTTTTCTTTTTATACAAATAAGTTTACTCGTTGAATTATTTTTTACAAATAAATCAATCACTCACATATTGAAATTATAGAATTAAAAGATTTTTTTCGTCACCGGTGGGGCCAAGCTAGGGCAAATATCGACACGATGAAAATGCGAAGCTGTTAGCTGTTCCTATGCCGATTTGCAACATCCCATGTGAGACGCTTCCTTCTGTGCATGCACTACGCCTTTACATGGGTAAATTTTTGTTTGAGCTTTTTCTCCCCCTTTATTTTATTTATTAAAAAAGATAAAGTTCTTTTTTGCTTTTTAAATAAACAAATTCTGTAGGTTCTATTTGGAATCTTTGACTAACTTTTTCATATATATTTATAAAAAAATAAAAAATAAAATGGAATTCTTCCATTAACTCTATCCTAAGTTAAAATCAGTTTTTTTTTTTTTTGGCAAAACTAAGCTTCTCTTAAAAAAATTATTTAATTTAAACATTCTCCAAAGAGCTAATTTTAATTTATAAGATTCTTTTTCTTATTTTCTTTTCACAAATATCTATCGAGATACCTATTTAAACTGGATCTTAGTTTCGCCATCCACAGTATGAGTACAATGAATTTAAAAAGGTTTTTAACTGGATGATTAAAATAAGATCCAACAACGCTTATTGGCTGAGTTAAAATGGATTTGCTAATATAAAATAAACACATAACGAAATGTGATATAGGTGTTTTTTATATATCTAATGATATAGGTGTTATTCATTTTCGTTTGGATTTTTTTTTTCTTGGTATACGGCAATAAGGTTAAAATCTAAAATTTTATGAAAACTATTTATCAATAAAAAAATAAAGAAGACGTACTGAATGTATATTTTAAAATTTTATCTATGAAAATATTTTTTAATAAATTCTTTTTACAACACATTGTATATATCATCAAATGATAAAAAGATAAATATCATAAATCTTACAAAATCATTAAAAGATAAATATCGTGGTAATTAATGCACAATTAAAATTACAATAAGCTAAGTTATAAATAAATTTTAGGGTAAATTTTATTGAATTTCAACTGTCATGTGATAAAAGCGAATTATGATTCCGTTCCAGAATAGTTTTTATGGAGACTTAATTTACCCCTAACGTTTGGAATCTTTAAGCTTTAAAATCGAGAAACGTATCCAGTTTATAAATGAATTCTTATATTTACCAATAAATTTGTTTTTAGAATTATTTAGTTTATGAATCATGTGTACGTAGTTAGTTATATATATGTGTCATCACTAATAAATTACACAACCTTTGATAGTATTTATAAATGAGTTTAATGGTATGATGGTGTAAAGTAGTGTTATACTGTTATTTAGAATTGTGTTTAGAAAATTTTGGTAGAAAGAAAACGAAAAGATGAAAAATAGGGTAAAAGTGAAAATAAAGTCCATATAAAAAATATTTTGATCGTTATGCTTATTGAGGACAGATGGTTTACTTCAATGTTGATATACATGTGAAGATTTCATTTGTAAAGTGTATTGTTGTGCTTTATTTACAATATTTTTATTTGTTTTATTAAATATGGATTTCATATTTAGAAAATAGGTTATTTTCATATTGCTATCTCAAATTTACTTTTGGTCAATTACTTACCTGGAAAAATTTATATTTTAACGTAGTACTTGTCGTTAGTGTTACGTCATCAAGCCTAATTACTAACACATCGTGTCACATTCTTTTTTATTATTTCAATTATTTAAAAAATTTAATTCTCCTTCTTTTGCTTCTCCGAGGACGAGCTCATCGTCGAGATCGATACCAGAGCTGTTCGACCACTCCTGCTCCTCCAGTTCGAGCTCAATCAGACGGTCAAAAACCTCGAACGCTTTGCCATCTTACGTGCTTTGATTTTGACCTCCATGAGCGCATCGGTGTCACGCGGGTTGGTGCTAAGACGCTCTTCAAGAATCCTCTCGGCTTCCTCCTTGGTGAAGGCGATGTTAGTTTCCGCGTCGGGGGAAGTGAGCGGGGCAACGATGACGACATGCATGTGGTGGAAGCACATGAAGAAGAAGGCAACAACAACAATGACGACACAAGTGGTTTTGAGGAGATGAAGGAGGTGTGTTTCTTGGGGTGCAAAATGAGGGGTCATTTTGCGAGGAGGAGGAGGAGGCTCTAGTGGAAGGTAACCTAAATGACGACGAAGGAAAGTGGGGTGGCGGTAAAGAGCAGAAGGAAAGGGAAAAGGATAAGGGAGTGTGAAATGAAGAAGGGTGGCACAATTTAGGAAGAGAATTCATGGGTAAGGCCTTGGAAGAAGGAGAACTGAGTGTGTACATTGATTTGGGTAATTTATGCAACTACAACACACACAAGGAAAAAGAAGAAGAAGAGGAAGAAGGGGAAGAGAAAGATTAGATGTTGATGGCGTGAAAAATTTGGATACGTATAAATGATTAGACTTGATGATGTGACATTCTGTCTGACACGTCATCACTTAACATAATGAGACTAACAACAAATATTACGTTGAAACATAAAAATGTTTCAGATACTTGACCAAAAGTAAATTTGAGGTAGTAATCCAAAAACGACTTATTTTTCATGTATGAAAAATATGTTTAAGTTGATTTTTTTATCAACTAAACTTAGATGAAATTTAATCTGAATTCTTCACTAAATCATACAGATTTTTTAATATATATATATATATATATATATATATAATTTTATAAGTTCTCTTTTGGTATTTGGCATATGTTTTGGTTACACATATATGAATGTGATCTGCCACCGTTTCGAAGCCCTTTTTAGTAACTTATATATGCATTTATCCAATATTTGATGTGGAAATTGAAGTATATGTGCGTTTTTAACAGCTATTGCTATTCAATTAATTAATCATAGAATCGCGATTAAAATCAAGATAAAGTTAATAAAAACAAGCAACTATATTTATAAATAAATTTAAGTTAATTTAAATAAGCAATTATTTTATTGATTTAATTCGATTCCAATTAATGTGTTCTACATGTCCCTTTTTTTTATAATTTTTTATCAAATAAAAAATATTATGGTACCACACAGTCACACACTCCATGTACACAAATCTGTATCCTTTTCTCCATACCTAATTCTGTTTCCATCTCTCCCCAGCAACTAGCTATTTACATGTCAGTTGTTGTGTTAGGCATATGTCACGTATGTAGGATCATCAACAGTATATGCATCTATCTCTTTAGCAGGTGACCTCGAAGAAATTCATTTTGGGGATGTACAATGCATATGAATATAATAATTGCCAAAAATGATTTGAAATACAGAAACTTCTTGGATATTCTTAGTTAATTTATTTTATGGAAAGTGCTTCTTTTTTTTTTTTCTGATAACACCGATAGTGCTATTTTAGCACGAAGGATGTCACACCAATGAAAATTAAGATGACATCACTCACTTTTTTAAAACAAATATGATAGAGTATTTGTTAGCATTGAACCCTTTAAATGGATTAATTTATTTTATCAACATGACTATTTAGGTTGAAGGACAAACGCAAATGAAAGAAAGATAACGTGTACAGTGTCTTCTATTAAAAATTAAATATAAAAAAATATTTTCTAAAAGAGAGAAACTTTTTAGATAGATTTGAGTAACTTAAAGGGATTAATTATTTTAATACGTAAGAATTAAAGATAAATATCAAAGTTTATAACAACTTATATCTCATATTTAATAGAGGGATTAATGTGTGAGAAATATTCATAATATATCGAGAAATAAAAAGCAACAATTCAAGATCCCAAATCACCAAAAATATGTTTTTATTGGTAAATCTAAAAAATGAAATACTTTAAAAAATGTAAATGTTCACTTTTGTCTTTATATTTTATCATTGACAATTTCATTCATGTATTATGAAAATGATCAATTTATCCCATAAATATGTAGATGTACTAATAATTTAATATGACTATCAAGTTATCTATGTTTTTGTTAATAAGGTTTTTGGCAATGTGACATGTAAAGGACTGTGACAAATTCAGGTGGGTGACGAAAATAGTAATCTCCATACACAGGATTAGGTATCTACAAACCAAATTGTCAGTTTTATTTTTTTAATTTTACCTATAAAAGTCATCACACAAAGTGATCATTGATCTTTGGCTCCTTCACCACCATGCAACAAGTTCCCTGCAAGAAGGACCTCTGTGAACTCAACCTTTGTCTTCGATTTCTCCTTCATCAGTGTCTTTGACTCAACTCCATCGTATTTGACTCCTCCACTGCCTCTGATGATGACGTTGAAAGGAAATCACCGAAACTTAGTGATTCTTTCCCCTCTTTATGACTCATGACAATGTTTCTTCAACTTCACCCCTGGGTCACCGAACCGTCCATTGATTGAAGATGTTCCATTTTTTCTTTTCTTTTGTTTGGTTTATTTGTTGTTATTTTTCTGAATCTTATGTTTTCAAGTGCATAAATTGGTTTGAATTTATGAGGATTTTAACTTGACATTATTGGTTAGGAAATTTGTTGATTTTAAGTTAATAATCTTAATTCCTAAATTTGCAATTTTGTGGTTTAAAATTTCAAATTGATTCATATTTGGATTTAGAATGAAATTGAAGAAATAAAATCTCTCCCTGTTGAATGCATGTTTTTTAATTTCCATAATTATGGGAAACTATTTTGTTTTTAAATATATTTGTTAGATATATATTTGTTAGAGATCATTTTGTAGCTGTATAAGAATATATTAGTACTAAATTAGGAAAAACAATCTTCTTCTCAATATACTTATTATCTTTGTAAATTTGAAAATCAACATATAAAAAAAAGTTTTACTGAAAATTTAGTCCAAAATAAAATTGGTTAAGGTATCCCTACATTCATGAAATTGTCATGTCATCCTCCATACGCAATGTATGTACTTAATGTTAATTGAAACATAGATAACTTAAAGATCAATCTAAACTATGAGTGTATTTATGAATTAAATTTGTCGTTTTTATAGTATAAAAACAAAATTATCAGGCTGTAAATTACTAGAACTAGGGATTTATCCCAAAAAAAAAAAGAAGCATAACACATTACTCTTCTTCTATCTTCAATACATAAACCGCATGTGAGATTTAATTCAATTTATTTTGACCTTGTATTTTTTGTAGCTAAGCCCCTCATAGGCTTCTCTGCGTTGGCAATTCCCACTCTCAAACTTTCTTTCTCTTCTTTCCCCCCTCCGATTTGGACTGCCATATTTGCACACACTGAGCAAAAATTATAGGACCATGCATGGCTCCGACTATTAGCTTTTATCTTAATATTAAATATTAAATTGTTAGTGGGGACTACATCAACACTTGGGATTCTAGGTTCAAATTCAAATCTTGCACATTCAATTGAGCACTGTTTTATGCCCATGTACATCACAACATTGGAATGGACCACTGGCTGTGACTCTATTATTAGAAATTGGAAAAGACCGTTGCTGAGTAATTGATCAAGATATATCACTCATCCCAACTTGTGCAGGTAAGTTAGTCACGCCTCCTTATTAATTGCATGTAGATTAAAGTGGAAGAAAATTTGGATAAGTTTTAGGTTTCCCTGAGAAAGCTTTCAATCAGCTTTAATCTCAAGAAGTGTGGCAGCTTATATTTTGGAATAGCTTTATTACTGGCAGAAAATAGATGGACTCAAACGGAAAAATTCATGGTGGTAAATAAGGGTAGGTAACGTGTGTACCTTTGCTTCTGTTACTTTTGGTGGAAGGTAAATTATGTACATGATGATATGCATGCAATAAAGTCCATGAATTAGTAAGGTAACACTCATCAAAACTTTTTTTTTTTAACTGACTCATCAAAACTTATTATACTACTTTTCTACATAAATAATACTATATTCTCCTTTTAAGTTTTTACAATACTTTTTTCGTTGTAGATATTTTTTTTGTCGTATTACTTGTTCTATTTTGCAAATAAGAATTGATGATGCATTGGATGAGTTTCTCACTTAAACTAGTTATGACTTGAATTTGATTCTGAATTTTCTATTATTGGTAAGCGAAATATAGTTTCATTATAAATTTTCAGTGATGTTGATTGTATTTTTTAATTTGTATGGGAGAAATTATTAGATGATTCATGATTATCATTTGTCGTTGATGGTGTCAACCGAAGTCTATATAACAAATTCAAAATTGTATATTTTCAGAGAAAAAAATATTATGTGCGAACATTCGGGAAATTACTACTTGCACACCATTTTATATTTATTTTGTTTTTCTTATAAATTACATTATTTTAAATATGCAGACGCTAGTTTTGCAGCCAACAGTGAAGTAATGTAAAGCTAAACCTAAAATTGTGCCCGAAGCACTATTGCTAAGGAAAAAAACTCTGTGCTTTAATCCAAACAACACAGAGACAGATAGGAAAAAGAAAAGAAAGGAAAAGAAGCAGGGAAAGTACTCTGCTAATGATTAAATTGTAAGCTTATTGTTTACAGAGTAGATATGCAGTATGTTAGAGATAGTGGGAACAATAGATGGACACTCATTCCAATGAAAGGGGTGGATAGTAACAGTGATGTGAATGCGTATCCTATTCATTTGGCTTATATATTGTAGTGTCTAATGAAATGAAGGACATTGATCTAACACCATCATAAGCGTTAACTGCTACTTATTACACCGTACCATCATTTGGTTTGTTTTTTGCACGGAGACTATCATGCTATATACCAAGAGAAGATATCAATTTGGATTCAATTTGTGTTGTTATATATCATTATGTCCATGGACAACCCAAGCCTAAAGAACAATATTGCAATGCAAATATCAAGGCCAATGATGTTTCAAAATTGAGGTGGTATTAGTTAACAAAGGTCGTAAGAATCAGATTCATATTCCATAAGAAAAATAATTTGAATTGTGTCACAATGTGAAAATTTTATTAGTGAACAATTTGTAAGTATTTCTATAAATGTTTGTCCTGAACCTAGTAAATTTACGATATCCAATTCATTTAAACTTTTCACAAAAAGAAAAAAAATAAGGTGGTATTATAGAGGATTTGAAGACTAATGAGGAGTGTTGGGACTTTGTGCTATTGTACTTGCATTGCATGAATGCATATCCATCTCCTAAAGTAGTTGAAGGTAAATTTAAGGGGCCAATGAACAAAAAATGGGCAAACCCGCAAACCACGTTGGTGACTGGCTGGCATTACTACTTCCAGTGTTGAGGACAAAAGAGCCAAAAAAAAGTGTTAAAGAAAAAGACAAACGATGATTCCACAATCCTCGTGCATGTCCTCACGGTAACAAGCTCTCTATATTGGAGGTTCCCACATTGCATATTTACATGTATTAAAACATTCAAAAGGACGACAGAATAGCAAGCTTTTGATTCACTTTTCATTATCATTATTTACTTCAGTCTAGTATTTCTTAATCTTCTGCCCCTTTTCTAAGTTAGTGAAAATTTATCTTTCTCCAATTCAAGGACTGTTACAGGATTTTATTTGGAGAGGGATTGATATGTTTCCTTATATTATAGTATTTTAACTCACTATCGTGTACCCTATTATTAACAGCAAAGGAAGTAATTTTCTAGTATTGGATTCCTCTGCCTTTTGTCTTTTTCTGTAAGTAATTAAAGGGGAATTGTTATTCTACCGTTTGATGTACCCGAATTATCAGTTGTGTTTTGTTTCTAAATTGGGAAAAGGTAGCTGTATATATTGTGCCTCATGTGTTTGAGATATAGGTACAATAGGAAACATTTGAAAAAATATATATATAGCTGAGATTATAGAATTATCCTAGAGTTTATATGTCTATTACCATCATTATCATAAAATTTTGTGTACATATCCATAATGTAAATAATAAATACATTCACAGAGTAAAAGAAACCATGCATAAATCTTTCTTGTACGGTTAATTTGTTAAATGTTATAATAATTACCTTAAAAATTATATATATATATATATATATATATATATATAAACTACTTCTGCCATGCATCATAAAAAGAAGTTAATTTGAAAGGGTGGAGTTTAAAAAAGACGATTAATAGTAGTGAATCAATATTAAACTCATATGTTATTTAAATTTGATCTACTACCCTTATATGTGTTGTTCCGTATACTTATGGCATCACCTGTTACCTGATTCATATAAATAGTATACATGTCACTCGGAAGTGTTCGTACATGGCTACGATGACTCTGATGGTTCCATGCAGTTACTGATGGTGATGCAGCATTTGCTTACTACACTGATAAGTTACTGGTGCACACAGCTACTCATCAGTCATCACTGTTTATAAATTTTCTCTTTTTCAGTCCATAGGGTTCTGCTAGTAGTAGAATATATGAGTTCACGTTCACGTATATGGTAACAAAACATATTCTTAACTTTGAAACTGCCCATTCATGAATTAAACTGGGTTCTGCATTCTTAACCATTTAACTGTCAAAAACAAATTAAAACTTATCGTTATTAGTTTGAAACTACAAAGCCCCCACCTCCTTGGAAAGACAATATTGCCCAATCCTTTAGGACACAATCTGACACGTTGGGGATGGGCCTCCCGTGTCTTGCGGCTAGGCGACATTTTTTTGTTGTAGTGAAAATCAATTTGTTTTCTCCTAGCTCCACTTCGGTAAATCTCTATTCTCCTTGTGACATGAGCCAAAAAATAAAATTGTGGGAGGCGTTGAAAGTGAGAAAGGATGCAAGTAATTAATGTAGAGAAGTAGTGTATTATGGGTGACTTTAATGGTGTAGAAAAGGTGTTCAAAGAAAAGGAAAAAGGGAGATCAACATATATATATATATATATATATAGAGAGAGAGAGGTTTTGTTGACTTGGTAATACCCATTTAACATCATTATGTTAATAAAATTACAATTAAAAAATATCTTAAAATATATAATGTTAAAGTTTGTTCATATATTTATATTAAAAAATAAGGGTGTGAATTTAACAAATATTTGTGAGATTTATTAACTTACACTCTTATTTTTTTTAATATGAATACATTAACAAATTAACTAAATATTATCATAAAAAATATTAACACTAAGGTGTATTCGGTTAACATATTCATGCTAAAAACTAAATATGTTACTATAAAAAATGTTTGTTTGTGAAATTTGCTAACATACACTTAAAATATTGAATTTAAAATATTGAAAATGTTTAAATAATTCTTAGTTTTTTTATTAAGGGGGCAAAGCCCTAGAACTACAACTGTACAACTGCATTCTACGAGTCAACGGCAGACCCATAGCCTCATGAAGTAAGAGACTCGCACATTGACAAGGAGGAGTCTGAACTCTGAATAATACTAATAGTTTAAACACCTTATCTTATTATCATCTTGTCCATGTCAAATGTAAGACAAAATAATACAATTATATAACTTTTTATTTATTTCAAATATGAATAATACGAAATATTGTTGTAAATTTGTAATTAAATGGCTCCAATTTTATATTAAAAAAGCGGCTCAAATAATTATGTGGAAAAAGTCCCACCTGTTATGACCTTCATATGAGGAGCAAAATTCATAATGTGTTTTTCATATTTGTCCTAACTACAAACAAAAAGTGGACTAATCACTATAAAAATAAAATGTATTTAAAAATATTTTTTAAAACTGTTATTTAATTTAGTTTTAAAAAGTAGAAAATATAAAAGGTTTTACATTTTTTCTTTTTAGTTTTTCATTTATTTTTTGAAAACTGATGTAGCTTTCTTAAGTTCTATTGGATCACTTATTCTATTTTTAGAGTTATGTATTTAGAGATGAAGAAAAAGTATCATAAATATTTAGGAATCATTCTAAATACGAATAAACTTTATTTTGATGACATTATTGATCCCCGATATATGTTTTTTTTAAGCCATCCCCGATATATATATGTTAAAGTATCGTTTTCAATTTTTCATTAATGTCAAATTTGATTAGTTACATCACTTTGTGCTATTATGAGCAAATGACAGTTTAAGCTTTGAGCTACTAGAAAAATAAATGGCTCAATGCATGTTTGTAGAATCAGTTCAATTTAAATATATAAAAAAAAGGTATTTTGAAAATTCTTAACTCAGAAATTTGTTTCAACCCATAAGGTTTGTCTGGGTTCAACTTTATAAGGCCCAAGACCCGCAACCACTAAACCAATAATCATCTTGAAGCCCAGCTCACCTTATGGTCCAAATGGGAGAAAATGGTTCATAATTTCTCCAAATTTACTTTGTTATAGTTGAGGTATTTTGAGTTCGAACCCCATCAAAACTGAGTGATGATTACGACAGAGACTGTATAGTAATCCTCACCTAATTTTAAACGAATTCCACACTAGTATGTCATCGTCTTGTTTTCCCATCTGAAACTGATTGAGTATTGATATATATGAATAACTTTTCTCTATTACTCCATTTTTTCTATTAACTTTAGCAAATACAACACGCAAGGTTTGCGATGAGATTTTTAACTTGTTGGGGAGTAAACTAAGGACAGACACATGAAAAATGAACGTTGAAGCATTCTCAACTACATGACTATTCCTCCTACTGTCCCACGATAAAGACCGATCTATGACATTGGAATCAAATGAGAAGTGAGAACAATAATGTAAGATCCACGTATACGACTATACAATGATATATGGGCCCTATATTTTTTGGTACACTTATTTAGCCCTTCTTTCAGAGTAATTAAAGTGAGCCTCATCATTATATATCCTGGTACCTACAACATTGTTTATTGCACTCCACGGTTCTAGCAAAACGCCAACAAAAGTTCTGATATGACTTCGAGTTAGACACGCTTTACTACATGTGCCCACTCCCAAAAGCTTTCAGCCTTTTCTTATATTCATTTCTACCTTTTATTTTTATGCTTCGCTGCTTAATAATTCTGTCATTGATTCATCATAGATACATACAAATGAATCAAACTTCCTGATTAAATACTACTAGTCTTCCTGTGTTCATGAAACTCACCCAGTAATAGACTAACAGCAACTGGGAACTAGAAGTGATTCTTCTGCAGAAACATTCTCACATTTGGAGGGGTAAATACAAGACCAAAAAAGTAGTTAAATATTTTTTTCTTTAATAGGATACAATATATACAAGGTAGAATGCATAAACAATCATACAACTGAGAACTAAAAAGAACTAAAAAGGACAATTTAAACACAAACAAAATAGAGCATACACACATAATAATGTTCAATCCTGTTTGAGAAAGGAAACAATCTGGTCGATCAAAACCTGAGCATTCTCACAATTCGGTTTGATCAAATGAAAAACATGGTCCTCATCCTTCGTCTCCACCACTTCCGAAACACCAGACCAACCATTCTTCTCAAGCACTCCTTGTAGTACAAACCCCTGTCCCTCACCAAATCCTTCTCCGCAACACAAAGAAGCAATCTTTCACAAGCTAGCTTACCCAGCTTCGGATCCTTACTCGGGTTAATAATCGGGTCATCGGATCCACTCTCACTAGGGCACGCAAACCGCCACAAATCCTGTATCTTCTTCGTTTGTTCAGGCCTGTTTGCTTCACACCCAAACGGTTGCTCTCCCCAGAAAACGGGATGCACCAAAACAACCCCTTCAAGCTTCACACAAAGCTACCCTTCTGTTCCAACCCGAATACCCAAATAGCTCGCAATGTTGGCGCCGGCGCTGTCACCGGTAAGGAACACTTTCTCAAAATCTACGTGTTCATTCAGCCACTCATCAACGCCGTTTCCACCCACGTGAGAAGCCACCCATTTGAGTGCACTCCACGAATCTTCGTGGCCGGTGGGAACCGGGTGCTACGGTGCCCGCGGGTAGTGGACAGAGGTAGTGGACGGAGATAGAAATTTTATTAAGAGAGAACGATCATAGAAAAAAAAAATATATATCATAAATAAAAGTAAGTATTCCTAAGACAATACAAATTTAATATATAAAAAAATTATTACAGAAATTAAAATCACTTTACTTAATTCTTATTATACGTGTTTTCCTATTGTTAAAATCATTTATAATTGAATCTGTGCTAAAACTTAAAACAATTTCTTTTTCAATGTATGTAATCAAAGAATCATTAAGAAACTGGTCTTCCATTCTATTTTGAAGTCTGATTTTGATTATCTTTATAATTAAGAAAGATATTTCAGTAGTTGTTGTAGTAATTGAAAGAGTGAGTACAAGTCTAATCACTCTATCAATAAAAGGGTAAATGATGAACTTTCCAGTTCTTGCTAGCCCTTGACATAATTCAGATGTAGTTGATAAATTAATCAAATATAGATGTTTAGGAATGTCAAGCTCAAAATGTTGTAACTCCATCTTCAAATGTTGCTCTGTGAAATCTCTAAAATAAAATTTATCAACAAGTTTTGTAAATATCAATCACTGTTAAATGACTTGTACTTGTTTCTTGGATATAAAGTCATGCTCAAAGCAAGTAATTCAACAGTATTATCAATGAACTTGTTATTTAATTCTTGTGATTGATAATCAATTGTAGCACAAAAGATATTTACCCTATAAATTTTTTCAGTAGAAAAATCACTTTATTCATTTCGAGCACGACCTCTCCTTCTAACATATTTTACACATATATGGAATGTCAATGTCATGTTTTATGCAAAATTCTTGAACATGAACCAAGAAAGCATCCCAACCTGTCTCTCTTAATTTATGAAGTAACTCTTTTGTAGTTGAAACCAAATGTAAAGCATTTGAAATATCTTGAGACTTTTGTTGCAAAGCTTGACAAAGGACTTCAATAATACCCATAATTTCCTTCATAAGGTGTAACATGACGACAAAATCAAAAGATATCAATGATAAGTATGCATTATCTGCATCTCCACGATGTGATGTTGTCTTTCCTTCATTAGAAATATTTTCAAAAACTTCACATATGACTTTAAACATTTTAAACAAACTACGTATTGAATTGTAATGAGGACTCCAACAAGTAGCTCCAGCTCTATGCAAAGTACCAATCTAATTAAGACCAACTCCTGATTCAAGTTCATCGATAACAATCATTCTTGCAATTTCACTTGCTTGGACAACCTTTAACTCATAATTACATTTACAAGAAGAAGTAACAATATTAATTATGAAGTTTAATTTTTCAAAAAATTGATGAACATGTTTTACCTCATGAGATGCGGCAACCAAGGCAAGTTGAAGGCGATGAGCTAAGCAATGGACATAATAAGCATATGGACACTCAGCGCAAATTAAAGCCTACAATCCATTCCATTCACCTCACATATTGTTAGCTCCATCATAGCCTTGCCCTCGAATATTTTGAACATCAAGATTATGGTGACGAAGAGTGTTGGATATTCCATGTTTCAAAGTCTTAGCACTTGTATCTTCCACATGTAGAAGACCAAAAAACCTTTCCAGCATAAAACCATTTTTATCTACGAATCTCAAAATAATAGTCATATGCTCTTTTCTAGATACATCAATAGCTCCATTAATAATAAGACAAAACTTGACATTGGAAATTTCTTCCCGTATTGTGTTCTTAACCTTTTCAGATAAAACATGAAGAATTTCCTTTTGAATTTGAGGGGAATTATATGATGCATTTTGAGGAGCTTTTTCTAAAACAACTGTTGCAACTTCTTGGCTATAGGAAGCTAAAAACTTTACCATCTCAAGAAAATTACCCCGGTTAAGTGAATCTAAGATTTCATCATGACCTCTAACAACACATCCTTGAAGAGCAAGCCATCTTGTCACATCCACATAAACTTGTAGTCTCAAATGATTAGTTGCAATCTCCTGAGAAGTAAGTTTTTTAACCAATATCTCAATATGTTGAGATTGGTTCATAAGATCACTACATGAACTCACAACATTTTTATGTATTGAGATAACATTTTTTTCCAATATGGCGTAGAAAAGCACAATTTTCTCCTTCATTAACCTTTTTCCAATTTCTAAATCCCTCAACAACAAATGTATTAAGTCCAAAACGATCACTGTCACATGGTTTAATAAATAAATAACAAGGCAAACAAAATGCAACATCTTTGCTTGGAGAATACACTAACCAAGATGGAAACAAATCAAACCAAGAAGAGAAAAAATGACGTCGATTTTTCTCTGTCCCAGAAAAAGGATAATTTTGAAACTTGCACTGAAATGGACCAAATTTAAGATAAGCACGACAAATTTCATCTTCTTGATTTATAGGATATTTCCATATTGGAGGGCATACTGCAGGATCTCTTTCCAAAAAAGCAAGATCAACCTCTTTAACTACCTCTTTATTTTCAATTCTATGAGATTTTGAAGAAGGAGTCGCGATATTCAACAATTCAACATTAGGAGTAGACAATGACAAAGACTCATTATTTTTTCTCTTAAAATAAGCATTAATGGTAGTTGCACCCTTCCCCATAATTTTTCTGCTCGTCAATCACAAACAATATCAAGTATCAATGACAATCGCATAAAGTAAATCACTGTTACATTTTGAATGAGATGCATACAGCACATTGCACAACATTAACAACCGAAACAATAGTTTATGTTTTTTTAATTTCGTTTTAGATTTAACAAAAATGGGTTCAACCCAACATGGTAAGAGGTGCATGTGTAAAAACAAGGGGCACAAATAGCAGTTTATTTTATTTTAGAAGATTATCAACATGAAGAAGAAAGAGAAAAAGAGGGAAAAAGAAAGCAATGAGGGAATACTTGAAACTCTTCTCTTTCACTGGTTTATCAAATGAAACAACTTTTTTGACTCCTTCTGCTCTCTTGGGATTTGTGTTTCCTTTTTCTCTCCAGACCTCTCCCTTTTATAGTGTTCTTTCTCCCTCTTCCTCTTTATTCTTTTCCTTTTTTTTATTATTTTTTT
Source organism: Glycine tomentella (assembly GCA_007407185.1). NCBI lineage: Eukaryota > Viridiplantae > Streptophyta > Magnoliopsida > Fabales > Fabaceae > Glycine > Glycine tomentella. Next base: position 848,332 of record PYAF01005619.1, read on the forward strand.
TCATTTTATCATCTTCCTTTCCTTTTTTCTTTTTATGTTATCTCTCTTTTTCATATTATTTTTGTTATATTTTCTTTTTTTATATATATTTTTTTCCTCTTTGATGTTTTCTTTCCTTTTTATTATTTTAATATTTTTCTTTGTTTTTTCTTTTTTTATTACATTTTCTTTAAAAAAAATCTTTTCTTTTTTATCTTTTTTAATATTTTTTCTTCTCTACTTTTTTTTTTCATTTTTATTTTTTATTAATTATTTTAGGGGGCGGTGACCCACCCTTACCCCGGTTACCACCTCTGGACGGAGACCGCGACAACATTAGCCTTGGAAACAACGTTGTTGAGGACGTTGTGGTGGTTCGGAGAAAATGGGTTTCGATGCAGAAGGCGCCGCAGTGGGTGTAAACAAAGAGAGGGAGCTTTTGCTTTGGCGGCGGGGAAAAAGTGGTTTTTTTGAGAATAAAAAGCCGCGCGGATATTCCGTTTTCTTCGGAGATTACGATGTCTTTCGATTCCACGTTGGTTTCGAGGTCGATGCCCGCAGGAAGAACCGTTGTGGTAGCAAGCCTCTCTATGCGACCGTTTTTGTAGACTTTGAGGACCGGGGAAAGGTTGTAGGTTACTTCGTTGTCGTCTTCTGTGGTAGTTAAAGCCATGGTCGATGAGGGTGGTGTAGAGTTTTAAGGGTTTTGCAAGTTTCTGTGAAGGGATTTGAAGAGGGTTGTTGTGTGCTTTAGGGGAAAGAAATGGAAGAAGGAAGGAATTGATGGTCAAATTCACGAATGGGAGGTTTGACTTTGTTGGGATGTTAAGGTATTTGAGTGTCATTGGGTGGTGTGCACTGAAGCTTGAGCACCTGATCATGCATATTGTCTTCTAACAATTTTCTCAGTACCTTTTTTTTTTCACTATATATATAAGACGAAAGAGAAATGTGTGATGTGTCGAGAAATATAAATATCTCGTAATGAATATAATAACAATTTTTAATTTTTATCATAAGTGATATATATATATATATATATATAATTTTCTTTCTTTCTAAATGTTACCGTATATAGAACTTAGGATTCGCCAATATACCAAACAAACTATTTAATGTATTTGGTACATTGTTTTAAAAATTTATTGCTTATTTTTATAAGTTGATGTCATATTTATCAAACTCCGGCCGTCATTGATCAGGTTTAGGTAGGAGTGGTGGATCAATAATTAGTCCGGTATATATTAAAAATTCAAAATTATATATGTATCTATTATATATATATATAAAAGTATATATAACTAATATTATTTGAATAAGAAAAATCTATTAATACTTTATAATTCATTTAAAAAAATCAAAAAATCGATTGGATCGGACCGTTCCAATCAAAAATCCGATCAGATTTGACTAGGTCAATCCAAATCCGCTGCATATCTGGTTCAAAAGTGAAATTGACTGGTTTGGCCACCGATCTAAGTCCAATCAAATCCAAATTGATAATCTTAAATCTTAATCTCATTAATTTATTTGAAGTTCTTTTTTAATTTAAAAATCATTTTACTTATTTTATCACTCTTCTCACATGACAATTGTCAATTATCACCCCTTTTTCATTCGTTGTTACGGTATTATTATTAAAATTTATTTAAATATTAATTACTAATTTTAAATCATATAAGTTTATTGAAAAATTAATTTTAAAGAATATAAATAAAATCATCAATTTTTAATTTACCATTCTTTAATAACAATTGAATTAAAAAAATATTGTACTATTTTTTAAGTTGATAAGTATATATATATATATATATATATATATATATATATACACACACATGTCCAGCAACACATTAATTAGTTAGTGACCAATTAATGTGATGTTTAGAACTAGTTAAAATATTATAATTTATAAGCTAGTCCAAATATCTTAATTATAAGCTTCCTGGAAGACTTATATCACACTAACTATAGTTAATACTATAATGACCGCGGGAGACAAAAGTGTGTGTATCCTTAATTTTTTGCTAATTAAATTTTTCTAATATATATGCTATGTTAAAGTCAGGTAATCATTTTTCTTTGGAGGAATTTCATTTTGAAAACAATAGTATTGAATATTATTTTTTATTTTTGATAATAGTTTATTTTGTTTTTATAATTTCATTGTAAAAATAATGATATTTTCTTTTTTAGAGAAATATTTTATTTCTTTTATTTATAGTTTTTATGGTGCAAATAGTTGTATTATTGTTTTTGTATAGACAAAATATCTAATATTAATATTATTTTTGCTTTTATAATTTATTATTGCTATTTTAAAGGCTTTAAATGATTATATTTTCAATAAATGATTTTATTAATATTTAATTTATATTAAATTGGTTATAATCGATTAAAATTAATAAATCACTCATCAACAAAATCCTTATATCTCACCAAGAAGATACTAACATAAGAGGGATTAATTAAAAAACATAGATTCTTAATTATAATATGAGTTTAAACATACCAACAAGATCATAATTTAGTATCATATATGATCATTGATTCCTACTTGTTCATACTTAATTTTGTAAGGATTTCCACGTATTAAGTACTACTACTAAATAGCATTACAGTAAATTTATAAATTTATACTTTTGAATTGGCAACGTATATATAATAATAAGAGTAGAGGTCAACATATGATAACAATACACACATGACTCTCAATTTTAATTTCAATCACACTTCCAATCAATTAACTACTCAACTTTTCTTTAACTTGATACGATCATACGATACAAGATAGAATGCATACACTATTACGTTGACAACTAAAAAGGATAAATTAGAACACATAAAAAAGACAGAGAGAGCACACACAACAACGTTCAATCCTGTTTGATAAATGAAACAATCTGGTTAAGCAAAGCCTTAGCATTGTCACAGTTCGGATCCAACATATGAAACACGTGACCCTCTTCCTTAGTCTCAACCACATCCACAACTCCAGACCAGTCACTCTTCTCAAGCAACTCCTTATAGTACCGACCTCTGTCCTTCAGCAAATCCTTCCCCGCCACAAAAACAAGCACTCTCCCACAGGCCAGTTTGCCCAGATTCGGATCCTGACCCGGGTTGATAACCGGGTCGTCGGATCCCGTCGTGGTGGGGCACGTAAACCGCCACAGCTGGTGCACCTTGGCAGCGCCTTCAGCCTGCTCCGCCTCACACTCGAGCGGCTCCGTACCCCAGAAATAAGGATGCACCAAAACAACCCCTTCGAGCTTCAACCCGGGTAACCCTTCTAACCCGGCCCGAATGCCCAAATAGCTCGCAATGTTGGCGCCGGCGCTGTCGCCGGCGAAGAACACTTTTTCAAAATCCGCATGGTTCTTCAGCCACTCTTCAACACCGTTTTCGCCCACGTGAGAAGCGACCCATTTGAGGGCACTCCACGAATCTTCGTGGGCGACGGGAACCGGGTGCTCCGGTGCCCTCCTGTAGTGTACGGAAACACCAATCACATTAGCCTTTGAAACAATGTTGTTGAGGAGGTTGTGGTAGTTCGGAGAAAACGGTGTTTCGATTATGAAGGCGCCGCCGTGGAAGTAAACTAAAAGAGGAAGCTTTTGCTGCGGTGGGTAAGTGGTTTTGGGAATGTAAAGCCTCGCGGATACGCCGTCTTTTTCGGAGATTACGATGTCTTTCGATTCCACGTTGGTTTCGGGATCGAGACCCGGAGGAACAACCTCGACGCCTGCTAGCCTCTCTATGCGACCGTTTTTGTAGACTTTGAGGATGGGTGAGATGTCATAGGCTACTTCACTGTCTGTGGAGGTTGTTGTACTTGAATCCATAAAGGGAAATGAGTGTAAGGGTTTTTTGAGTTTGTGAGAAGGGATTGGAAGAGGGTTATGTGGTTTAAGGGGAAGGGATAGGTAATCAAGTTCTTCGGTGATGGGAAGTTTGGTTTTGTTGGGACGTTAAGATATTTCAGTGCCATTGGTTTGGTGGTGTACGTCCACAGAAGCTTGAGCACCTTATCATATCTTCTAAAGACTCCCATAGTCGCAATCAATACTCTATCACCAATTTTTAAAGGCCAAAGCAAAATAATTGCCGGTTAAATGTTTGTGAACTGCACTTTATGCATATTAAAAATGAGATACATAGAATGATAGAAAGAGCAAGAAACGTGTGTAAAGAAGAATGACAAGTCTGTAATTAATAAATAAAAAGAAAAATAATAATGTTACTAGAATAATACATATAATAAAAATGATAAATATCTATTCCATTTTGGATGAATTGGGAGGGAGGAAAAGGACAGACAGAGAGAAGAAGGAAAACATTTGTATAGCACTTATTTATAATACTTTTAGGAATTTACTTAATCAACGATATGATGATTGATGAATATGTACTCAAATTATTGGAGTGGAAAGTGGGCAGACGAGATAAAATTAAATTTTGGGAGGATTTATTGGGTAGGGAACAATTTTTGGCAAGCAAGTACCCAAGATTATTTCTTAATTTCCTTCAAAAAGAGGAATTCATTGGAAATATGGGAGAATGGGAGAGAGATGAGTGGAGAAGAGTGTGTTTTGTATGGGAAAGGGAAGGAGCGGAGTGGACCAAAATATAATGGAGTAGATAATGGATTGAAATAAAATGGATTAAAATATCATTTTATTGTTTGAATAAAAAAAAGAAATGGAATAAACTATTACTTTTATGTTTCTATATCATCTTTATCTAAGAAATATAAAATCCATATCAGTTCAAGTCTATGAGATTGGCATGTGTAGAAAATGTTATCCAAAATCATAAATATTTAATAACTGTCACATTCGATGACAAATACTTCCTCCTTTCTTATAAGATTTTCAATTCATTCATTCACGTTCTTAAAAAAAAAAAAAAAAAACAGTTATTATATTAAATTTGTCAATTATTTATCTTATCATTTTAAAATTATTTTTTTATTTTTCCTCTATTCACTTATTTATTTTCATTAATGTTTAGAGAGATAATAATTAAGAATATATAAAAAAATTGATTCATCTAAAATTAGAAAAAGATCTTATAAAAAAAACAAACAAATATTTTAAAAGGATCTTATAATTATCAACAAAGAAAGTATTAATCATTAAAAGTGCTAAACCAGTGTCACTTGGTTAAGGAAACAAAAGAAAAAGTATTTTATTGGACGTCCTTATGATTTTTTTACGTTTCCTTATTGTTTTTACAATAAATATTTTTTATTCTTTTAACTTCTTAACTAATATAGTTAAACCACTAGTTAGTAAGATCCACTAATTATATAACAGGGCACAATATACAGGTCTACACTTGTTATTTTGGTAGGCATTATTGATGGCATGCCTCATTAATATATACTCCCTCTAATATCAAATATAAGAAGAAGAAAAAACATATTTTTCTTGATTTCAAATATAAAAAAAAAATTAACTAATTTTACTTTATTTAATATTATTATTTTTAAAATAATTTTCATTTAATTGAGATTCTATCTAGTTTTAATAACTCTTTCTTATCCTTGACACCAAATTCCAATCAATGATAGGTTGAGAAAATTATCATTTTTAAATTAAAATTGATATAATTAAATGTGATTAACTAATTTTCTTAATTAGTGTGCATATTTTTTTCTTATCTTTAAGATCAGAGTTGTCTTTTATTCATGATAAAAAAAATAGTAATAATTTGATGTGTTTCTAAACCATAATTTAAACATTGATTTATTAAGTCTTTCAAATTAGTTTTTAATAAAAAATTATTTTATTATGCCTTTTTTTATACTTAATTTATCAGTCCATACAAAAGTCCAAGAGACTGATATTAATAATTTATTCTAACTTGAGCGGACTTGCAATACAAAATTATCCCTAATGACCAATTTGGCAGTGATCACGAAAATGGTTAATAGACCTACATTTTAAAAAAAAAAAAAAATTATGTCACTAATACTCAATTTAATTGATTTTTGCTGAAGTAAAAAGTCTGGAAATCGTAAGCAACTTTTTCACAATCACATTGTACTAAGTTTAATTAATTAAAAAACAACGATAATATTAGAGTGGTCTTAATAGCCAATGACATAAAACAGAGTGCAGATTCTCATAATTGGGAAGTAATCCATAGGAGTCAACAAGTTTGTCTGAAAATTCCAAAAGTTTTGCATACACAAGTTCATAACAACATGCATCCTTAACTATGGTTGATGGAGCAAGGAAACAGCGTTATCACAATCTGGATTCTTCAACAAAAGAAAAACGCGTCCTTCTCCTTTAGCCTCCATAACCTCCACAACACCGTCCCAACCACACTTCTCAAGCAACTCCTTGGAATACAAACCCCTATTCTTCGGCACATCATTCTCAGCAACAGAAACCAACACACTCTTGCAAGCAAGCTTCACCAAATTCGGATGGGTTTATCATCGGGTCGTCGAAACCGGACGAGACTGTTTACGGATTGGATAATCCGTAAAGTTCTTACGAATCGTAAATATGCAAGTTTCTTTAGCTTTTAATAAAAAAAAGTAATATCGGTATTATACTATTCTTACTAGGTGGTATTATACTGTTCTTACTAGGTGGTGTATGAGATATTTGCTGGGTGTAGAAAGAAATTCCCCACAAACTATCCCCCATGGCAACCTGCTCGGGCTTATGGGCCTCAGACCCAATTCTCTCCAGTCCCCAAGAGTAAGGATGCACCAAAAACAATTCCCTCAACGTTCACACCCTGAAGCCCGTGGGCCCAGACCCGAAAACCCATGTGGTGTGCGATGTTCGCTATGCAGTGTCCCCAGCAATGAAAACTTTACTAAAATCCAAGTGGCGATTGATCTACTCTTCAGGGCCATTTCCGTTGAAATGCGACGCGACCCATTTGAGGGAAGCCGATGAATCTTCGTGTGCGGTGGGAAGAGGGTGCTTTGGCGCTCTTCTATAGTGAACGGAGACGCCAACGATGTGGGACTTGGAAATGATGGAGTTGAGGAATTTGTGGAAAGGAGGTGAGAAGGGTGTGTGTATGCAGAAAGCCCCACCGTGGAAGTAGACGAAAAGAGGGAGCTTTTGGCTTGGGTCGCTGAGTTTGGTAATATAGATTCTGGCCGATACGTCGTCGTTTTTGGAAATCACTACGTCTTTGGAGATGACCGTTGTTGCGGGATCGTGACCCGGCGGAACGACGTCGCAGCCTCTGAGTCTCTCCACGCGACCGTCTTTGTAGACTTTGAAACGTGGGGAGAAGTCAACGGCTACTTCGTTAGAGCTGGAAGCCATGGCAGAAAGCGAACTGGGTTAGTTTCTGTGATGTAGTGAACGAAGGATATAATAATAATATAATAATGACAAGCTTTGGTTGGTTTGATGAGAAGAATCAGAAGACTGTTAATTAAAGACTTGGAGACTATAATAAAATTTTAATTTCACTTATAATAATAATTGAAATTTCACTAAGATAAATCATGGATTTAAGTTCTTTATTAATAAAAAAATAAAAAAATTATGCATTAATATTTACCGATAATAATAATAATAATAAAAAAAAAAAATAAATAAATAAATACCTGAAAATTTACTTTACTAAACTAAGGAATTGTATTGAAATTTTATTTATGTTTATAACATTTTTTCACTTAAAATTGAAGGAGTTACATCAAAGTTTTGCATATATATATATATATATATATATATATATATATATATATATATTTTCTTATATAACATTTTTTTCACTAAACTAAGCAAATTTGTGTACATGTTTTCAGCTGATTGGGTTTTGAATGCATGTGCTTATCTAGAGAGTTGGTTCCCTAACCTGATCTACTAGGACCATGGCATTCGAGCCATACACCATTTTGAAAAATGTCTTTTCTCTTAGACGGTCGAATTAAGGGTGGTCTGGAAAGACCATAACACCTCAACTTAGTTGTTCAACTAAAGGTGTTTGATGGAAGTGAAGACCATCTTAATGCGGGTTCTCACAAAATCTTTTAACAACTGGACTAGCAAATTGAGTTCCATCATCGAATATCAAGGTATGAATGATGTGGAACTGCACACTATAGTTTTCCATAGTTTTTTCACTTTATCTTTCATTATCTTTGTGATGGGCTCTTCCTCAATCCATTTAGCCAAATAGTCGATATCCACCACAGAAACTTCACCTCTTTGGGATAGAGTTTAAGGGGTGCATCTCTTCTAAAGGTCAGAATGTAAAGAAATGTTATGCTTTAGACATTTGTCGCAATCCTTGACAAGTTCCATGCAATTGATATTCACAATTAGCCAGTAATACCCTACACCCTCATGATCTTTGCAGCTAGCCAGTGCCCAGTGATTAAAAAAATGGTTCTTGATGCGTTACTTTTTTATTTTTATATTACTAACACTATTTCGTAGATTTTTGCTGAAGTAGACTACTATTTTGGAAGTCCAGAGCAGTTTTTTTTCTTTTCACAAGCACTTCCATACTAAGAATAATTAATTAAAGAGATTTGTTAATATAGATTTACTTAAAAATTCGTAGGTTTGCATCTTTTTGTTTTGGACAAAAAGCCCATTAATTTTTATTTTAAATAATTAAATTCAAGAACATGATTGTAATTTTGATTTTTTCTCCTCTGTCCCACTGCCCTCATTCTCTCTCTTTCCCCCACCATCTTCTAAGTTCCAGCAAAAAGGAAAAAGTGAAGATTTTGTCGCTCTATCCCACATTGGTACCAGGCCACGGTTAAGTTAAATCGTATATTGACACAAAATGCATTAACAACTAATAGTCCTCAAACAATTTTCAGCTTCATATATGCAAAAGGGAGAGATTTGGAACATAGGTCATAGAATCCGCAGAATAAAGGTTTTGTAAATGGTTTGACTCAATTATCTCATCAATAGATCACGATTAACATAGACCTTCTAATTGTTAATTGGGTCTATGTTGGCGTACCCCTTAATTAAATTGCTAAGTTAATACTACTACAGTAATCTTAATAGAACATAATTGCTATTCTTTAATTACAGTATTATTAATGTAAAAAAAAAAAATTACAGTATTATTTTTCTCTGCATACATTGTTTTCAATATAGAACAAGCAGATGCTAGAATAGCTCAACAATACAATAGCAAATCACATACTAAAACAAACAGATATTAATAACTTTGTCTGCAAATTCCGAAGCTATGCAGACATAACAGCATCCTTAACTATGGTTGATAAAGGAAGCAATTCGATGGAGCAAGGAAACAGCATTGTCACAATTCGGATCCTTCAACAAATGAAACACGTGACCTTCTCCTTTTGCCTCCATAATCTCCACAACACCATGCCACCCACACTTCTCAAGCAACTGCTTGTAATACACCCCCCTATCCTTCAGCACATCATTCTCCGCAACACAAACCAACACTCTCTCACAAGCAAGCTTCCCCAAATTCGGATCCTTACCCGGGTTTATCAACGGGTCATCGCACCCGGGCGAGGATGGGCAAAGAAACCGCCACAAATCTTCCCCAACATCAACATGTTCCGGGTTTTGGGACTCAGAGCCAATCCTCTCCACGCCCCAAAAGTAAGGATGCACCAAAACAACTCCTTTAACGGTAATACCCGGAATCACATGGGTCCCGACCCGAATACCCATGTGGTGTGCGATGTTCCCTCCCGCACTGTCCCCTGCAAAAAACACGTTCCCGAAATCAGCGTGGCGGTTGAGCCACTCATCAGGCCCATTTCCGTTGAAATGGGCCGCGGCCCATTTCAAGGAAGCCCATGAATCTTCGTGAGCGATGGGAAGAGCCGAAGAGGGTGCTCTGGGGCTCTTCTGTAGTGAACAGAGAGACCAATTACGTTGGCTGTGGAAACTATTGAGTTGAGGAATGTGTGGTAGGGAAGTGAAAAAGGTGTGAATGTGCAGAAGGCTCCGCCGTGAAAGTAAACCAAAAGAGGGAGCTTTTGATTTGGGTCGGTGACTTTGGGAATGAAGATTCTGGCTGATACGTCGTCGTTTTTGGATATGATGACGTCTTTGGAGATGACGTTTGTTGCGGGGTCGTGACCCGGCGGAACGACGTCGCAGCCTCTGAGTCTCTCCACGCTACCATCTTTGTAGATTTTGAGACGGGGTGACATATCAATGGCTACTTCTGCCATGGTGAAGAAACTGGGTTAGTTTCTGTGATGCAGAGAAGGAATAATAAGATAAAATTTAAATATTTTTGGTTGGTGAGAAGATTGTGACTTTCAACGGTTATTAAAGTGAGTCTAAACTAGAGATCTTTTGGATGAGGAAGATATCTGAAATTGCGTCATGCCCTACGTGATTTTAATCAGCTGAATCTAAATAATATTTTATTTTAGTGATCAACATCTCAAATTTAAATCGAAAAGTGTTTTGATCAAGATGGACGTAATCCTAGCTGCAATCACTGTGAAATCTAATAACACTCACTAAAGACTCCCCAATTTTAACTTTTCTTTTCCTTCAAACATTAATGAAGAACTTTATTTACTCCCTAATCTTAATGGTAATCATAGTTAAAGAACCAATAACTCATTTATATATATATATATATATATACTTATTTTTCATTTATTTATTTTATCAGTTCTCATATTTTTTAATTATTTTTCTTATATCTTTTATTTCCACTTTAATACATTTAAAATGAAGGGTACCTTTTCTATTTCCTCTGCCTCTAGAGAACAGTATGAAAAATTCGCGGTTCATGGGTCTCAAACTGAATGTGGAAGTAACAACCAAGATACTCAAAAGTTTTATAAAGTCCATTGTAATCTCTTTTTTTTATAATGTCCATCATAATCTTAATACCATATGTATTTTTTATATGAAACATCATATGTATTTGATATTGAATATATCATTTACAAAAGAGGAGGAAATTAATTAGAACATATAAAAATTTATGAATTTTAATAATATTGCAACTACGTGTAAGATATGTTATTAATGCATTTTTATTATAATTTCTAATGCTTATAACCTTTATATCGATCTTATTTTAATTTGAATTTTTCTTTCTACATCATTCAAAAATTAAATACACCCAACAATAATAGTGTAATTTCAAAATTGTCCTTTAGTAAAAATCTTAAGTTAAGTATGGGCACCATTCAACTCCTTCGTGCATCATTCTCCTTTAGTATGTTTCAAACGGATTGGCAATATGTATGTTTCATACGAATAGGTGTTACAAAAAAAAAAAAAAAAACTTACCTCCATTACCTCCAAATTGTTACAATGATGACGACGAAGCCAAAGACAATGCAGCTACTAAACCACCGCAAAAAAGAAATGAAAAGCAAGAAGAAATGGATAGAAGAAGAATAGGTAAAAAGGTAAAGTTGAAATTAAAAAAATTTGAATGGTGTAGGAAGAAAAACCTTCCAATCCCCTCCATCAAAATGGGCTTTGGCCCAATTCAATTTATTGTATTATGATTCATCTTTATGCATTTAGTGTTTAAACTTAAGGGACTATGTAACTTTGGACTATATTTTGATCCTCTACATTAAAATGAACATTGACTCAATTTAATTAATGTTGAGTGATTTGCATCCAATCTCAATTAACTAACACACACAATCATATATTAAGATTGTCGAGACATAATGGAAGGTTTTTGATACGCCATAAATGACCTAATCGATGAATATCAAAAAATACACCTTATCATATAATAATAAATGGTTCCTTCTCTGACCAAGAAAAACAGGTTAAATATTACGCTTCATTAGAGTGTTTTGGATTAGGTTGTCTCTACTAAAAGAAAGCTTTTTTTTTAGAATAATTTCCATTATGAAATTCAATAAAAAATAATATTTAATTTTTTAACCAATATTCTAAGGTTATAAATAACCTATGTAGGTTGATAACTCGTCGATACATTTATTGACATGTGACTGTGTTTTGGCATGTCAAATAATGAACTTCAAGATCCCACCTTTCCAATAACTATGCCAAAATCTATTGTCTGATATTGATCTTGGGTCTATGCGTAGATACATAATGATCAAAATTAGTTATTAGTTTAATTAACTGATACCTTTATATATAGATCAGTGGCTTTGCAAGGAAAAATTAATTTGATACATAACTAAGTAATATTTCTTTTTAAACCTTCCATTTTTAGATATTGCTTGAATGAGTTTTCTAATCTATTCTATTGTGCTTAAATGAATACTCTAAGTGTGAATCTCAATTACCAAAAAAAGAAGGCATAATAGATATGAGTTACCTCCTTCCTTCTCTGAGTTTATCTTTGTTTCTTTTTGTTTGGAAACTTTGTTGTCGGTTTTGAGAAGTTAATATAATTTTTGTTGAGTACTGCACAACATTTGGTCATTTGCATCATAACAATAATAATCATGCTATCTTTCTTAAAATAGTTTGGCAGTCCAGAGCAATTTTTTCACAAGCACGTAGTCATGAAGTATAATTAATTAAAGCTAATTTCTATGTGTACCAAAAAAAGGTCTATTTGGAGTGTTTCTTTCCAAGTACATAGCGTTTTCAATAGAACATATTTTCAAGCAGATGCTAGAATTGCTCAACATACATGATCAGTGTCAATGACATACACTATATCAAACAGAAACTGCAGATTCTCATAAATAACCTCAAGTAAAGGAAGGATGTTACTAACTATAACAAGTAACAAGTGCAGACAGACATATCACATAGTAACTGATAACTGTATCCTTAACTATTAACTATGGTTGATAAAGGAAGCAACTCGATCGAGCAAAGAAACAGCATTGTCACAATCTGGATTCAACAAATGAAACACGTGTCCCTCTCCCTTTGCCTCTATAACCTCCACAACACCATTCCACCCACACTTCTCGAGCAACTCCTTGTAATACCAACCCCTATCTTTCAGCAAATCATTCTCAGCAACAAAAACCATCACTCTCTCGCAAGCCAGCTTCCCCAGATCTGGATCCTTCTCCGGGTTCATCAACGGATCGTCGGATCCAACCGTTGTAGGGCATGTTAAACGCCACAGATTATCCACAAGGCCAACATGCTCGGGTTTTTGGGCCTCGGATCCAACTCGCTCCACGCCCCAAAAGTAAGGATGCACCAAAACCATTCCTTTAACCTTCACACCCGGACAGGGCCGCTCCAACAGAAAATCAGTTCTAAAGTAAAAATATGAAAAAAGATTATCTTGGATGAGATACCAGAAGCCTCTTGGTTAAAAGTTAACATATATGATATTTTTTACTTTTAAAAAAATAATACTAATCTCGAATATAAATAGCAAGTTTTTCTTATTTTTTCTAAATATAAACAAATTTTAATTATTTAATGAATCTTTTATAATCAAGATCAACAACAATAGGAAATTACTTTTATTAGTGGGTCTAAAATTCAAAACTTTAGTGTTTTACCCTTGATTCGGGTCTGCACCCGGAAGTCCGTGGACCCCGACCCGAATACCCATGTGGTGAGCGATGTTCGCTCCGGCACTGTCCCCACCGAAAAACACTTTCCCGATATCCACGTGGCGGTTGAGCCACTCTTCGGGGCCGTTTCCGTTGAAATGGGACGCGACCCATTTCAACGAAGTCCATGAATCTTCGTGTGCGATGGGAACAGGGTGCTCTGGGGCTCTTCGGTAATGAACAGAGACGCCGATTACGTTGGCTTTTGAAACGATTGAGTTGAGGAACTTGTGGTAAGTGGGTGAAGATGGTGTCTCTATGCAGAAAGCTCCACCGTGGAAGTAAAGGAAAAGTGGGAGCTTTTGGGCTTGATCGGTGAGTTTGGGAATATAGATTCTGGCCGATACGTCGTTGTCTTCGGAGATTACGATGTCTTTGGATTCAACGTTTGTTGCGGGGTCGTGACCCGGCGGAACAACGTCGCAGCCCATGAGTCTCTCGACGTGACCGTCATTGTAGAGTTTGAGAAGGGGTGAGAAATCGATGGCTACTTCGCTGGAGCTGGAATCCATGGTGAGTGAAGAAATTAATGTGAAGTTTTGGTTGTGGGTTAGTTCTTGTTGTGATGCAGAGAAGGATATGCAATTAATCATACAAAAATGTGTAGAATAAATGGCAAACTTTGGTTGGTGAGAAGATCGTCACATTCAAAGTTTCAATGGCTCTGCCTATTAAGGTAAGTCAACAGTCATTCACGTGACGTGCCTCGACTTCTACTTTGTAGACTTGTAAAGTATATAATTATTTCGAAATGTTTATAAATTTTATTTTATCATTATAATAATACTACTATTCTATTATATAGTATATAAATTTCCGTTCGATGCCGTCTTGGTCTTGTATGTGTGACTTGCGTAACGTCTGATATTTGCGGGCTTGAAAAAAAAACTGATGAAGCTTGTCCTGTTATTGGGTTATGCTGATCTTTGCAGGTAATATATTGCTATCATCCCTTATTTTAGTTGTAGTAATAATAATTACGGCATATGGATCTTCACCCATGATTCCATGACAGGTGTTAACATTTAATTATTATAGGAATTAAGTAACTAAATGTAATAAAAAGAAAGGAAGTAACATTTATAAGTTGGGAAAGAAGTATTTCAGTTTTGTTAATTATTGCTTTAAGGATTATTTTTTTTTAAAAAAAGTATGATTTATCAGTTGCCAATTTTTGAAGATCTCCTAATTTGGGTTTTATTCACTCTTGGAATTAAGGTTTCTATTTAGCTTTCAATTTCGTTGTTTCAATGTTGGTTGAAGAAACAAATGATGCATGTCTAGTAATGGTTCTTTGATGTATATAGTGAATAGAAGTGATACCTACAAAAACTAATTTATGAAATTAATAATTTTTTTTAATACTTTACCTTGATATGTGCATTCAGTGGCATCTATGAAACAAACTTCTTTTTGTTTTCTTTGTGAAAATTTCTAGGAAGGACTTGCCAGGCCAGAAAAAAAAGAAATAGGTGGGACAAAACAGAAATACAACAGGCCCCTTGATAATTTAGAGATGTTCTAGCAGGGTGAAGCTCTTACTAGTAGGCGTGGGATATGGCAGTATGAATATATTTAGTCAAATGATGAGGATACTACTGCTAGAAAGGCTGGTGGCAGGATTAGGAGTGTAATTTAAGAAGGGAGGTAAATTATAATATAGACTTCTTCAAAGAAAATGAACAAATTATAGGCATGAACATTTGGTTTAATGCAAAGGGGGAAAATGGCCCATGTAATCCTGAGTACGTAATTTTTTTGTTTTTCTGGTTTTAAATTTTGTTGGTAGCTAGGTTGACAAAATAAAATTTGTACAGATATTATATAATAAAATATGCATTTCACATGCGACTACCATTATAAAGTTCGGTGATTCTCTTACTTACCATGTTAAGATCTTCATTTGGTTTAACATTTTGACATTTTACTGGTCTTTGTTAATTAACGAAATTTCTAATAGATTAGGTCATTAATTTATACGTGTACAAGCTTGTACACAATAAAATCCCGAACAGTAGTTTTTTTTTTTTTGAGAAAAAAAATTTGACATTAACTGGTTTTTGTACCTGGAGTACAAAAACTGCAGGTAGTGTCTATGTTATTAACAGGAGTAAGTAAACCACTGAAAAGTGCCGAGGGTGAAAAACCGCCGGGAAGTTCTGCGTGCATTTTCGAGGGTTGCAGTAAACCGTGGGTAATAAAAAATGCTGCTAATTATTAGTATTGATTCATGTATTTAAGTCAGTCTGCAAAAGGGCTAAACATATTTTATGTTTTTTTTTTCCTGTCCCGTGCAATTCCTTCTAAGTGACAACTAGTTATAATGCATGTGTAAACTGTGTCAACCAAAAGTGTAACTTGTTATGAATTCAGTAGGGGGTTGAATAAACTGAGATGATGCATGAAGTATGCATTTTTGTTTGGCTGTTCTGAGAGTTGATTTGTTACTCGATTAACCTTTCTAGAGAGAAAACAATGCCTCACCCTAACTTTTAAACTTGAATGCCTTCATTTTCCATCTCAACTTTGTTACATTCATTCACACTTAGAGGTGCTTTGTCTCTGTTTGTAGCATATAACCCAC
The DNA here is from genome assembly GCA_007407185.1 of Glycine tomentella. Taxonomy (NCBI): domain Eukaryota; kingdom Viridiplantae; phylum Streptophyta; class Magnoliopsida; order Fabales; family Fabaceae; genus Glycine; species Glycine tomentella. The sequence continues at coordinate 864,387 of PYAF01005619.1, forward strand.
GATTAAACATTACCTTATTACTCCAATGTCCATGTCAGCAAGGGCAAAGCCCATAATGTAACATATAACCCACGAGAGTGACGAGACCACACGAGGAAATAAATTAATTAGCGGACTCATTAATCATCCATAATATATAAATTAACAAAAACAAAACAGAACATACCATCGTCATACTTATATTTAATTCGTAATATGCAAGTGATTCAAAATCTGATTTCATTGCCAAAAGTTGTAATAAAATACTAGTAGTTACAACAAATCAAATTTAAACCCCAACTCCCAAATTTATTTTCACCATTTCCCTCTCTTTTACTTATTTCATCACGGTATTACTCCGCAAGAGCCAAAGAACAGAGAATCATACGTTGAACAATCATCACAATCATAAGAGGATTTACTCAGTTGGTTGAGTACAACAATAAACTCTGTTAGTTATTGCAAATTCATATGATATTGTATCCAAGTTTTACGAATAAAAAAAAAAAAAAAAAAAAAGCATGCCAAACTATAGTTACAAAACATAACAACCTCCTAAAAAATCAAGGTCCCTTCAATTTTAAGAAATCTAGTCTTGTTGGATGAAGGTAACAATCTTTTGCCACATCTCCTTTGCCTTCTCATGTTGGGGCTTGAAAACATGAAAACAGTGTCCCAAACCCCAATTCTCAACAAGGTCAACGCTCCCACCCCACCCGCTCTTCTTAAGCTCCTCAGCGTAGTTCCTCCCACACTGGAACAATTCGTCCTTCTCAGCCGCAAAAACCAAAACTTTCTCACACCCAAGCCGAGCCAGATCCTCTGCGGCCGGTTTCATCCTAGGATCCTCCGAACCCTCGTTCCCCGGACACATATACATCCACATCTCATCGTCCTTCGTCACGCCCGCGAAATAAGGGTGCACCAGAACCGCCCCGACAACCCTCGCGCCCGGTAACCCGAATTTCCCGACCCGAGTTAGCAGTGTGTGGGTTATGTTGCCGCCGGCGCTGTCGCCGGATATGAAAACACGGTCCAGATCGGCGTGGTTGTTGAGCCATTGCTCGGATCCGTTTCCAGTTGCGTGCGCCGCGACCCACTTGAGCGCGGTCCAGGAATCCTCATAGCAAGCGGGTATGGGTCGGCTCGGGAACAACCCGTATTCCACGGAGATGGCGATGACGTTTGCTTCGGCGGCGGCGGCGGCGACGAGGTTGTGGTATTCTGGGGAGAAGGCGGAATGCATGCAGTACCCGCCGCCGTGGATGTAGAAAAATATAGGGAGTTTTCGGGTCGGGTCTGAAATTGGAGGTAAAAAGATCCGAACGGAAACGGGTGGATGGGTTGAAACGAGAGCGTCTTTGGAGCGAACGCCGGTGATTGGGTCATCGAAAGGGGTGATCTTTTGGATGGTGGGTTTGTAAAGCTCCACTGTGCCGTCTTTGTAAACGCGGAAAAAGCGAAACTTGTGGGTTACCTCGTTCTCTTTTGCGGCCATTTTTCTTCTTGTTTTTGATGCAGTGTGAAGTGAGTTTTTGATGGTGAGAGATAGGTTTAGTCAATGCTTATTTATACAAGTATTCTTCATTTCTTCTTCCATGTGCCAACCTATTTCCATTTAGAAATTCAGGACAAAGAATGAGAATAAATCTTGGTTTTTCTCCCTTATGTATCTATCCAATTAAGTTTGGTTTATTTATAATTTTATTATTTAAAATTTTAAAATGATTTAATTTTATATTTACTATACTAGTAATGGGCCGAGCCGAATAGGTTTTTTTTTTTTTTTATATTTTGTTTCTAAGAATCCAAGTCAACTTTAATTATAAGTTGTTTGGATCAGTTCATCCAACCAAGCTCAAATTACCAACGTTAATTAAAAACTGTTAATTTTAAGTATAAAATAACAAGTAAAACAGTACAATCAGAGTCAAATAACATAGGACCAATCAACCCCTTATACAAGAAAATACAAAAATTACATGTTAAATGAAATATATATAAAGATTTCAAGTCAAAAGTAAATCCAAGATACATAAATTTTCGAAGCAAATTCCACAATCAACACCATTACAATTAAAATGAAAAAGTCTTATGTGCTCGCAACCCACATACTTGACATACTATTACATTTCATCATTTACAAATTTTTTCCGATTATATCATTTACACATTTGGGAAATAAATAAATCAGGTTCTTACTCTAGTCTGGTAGTTTTCTAATATGGTGAGGGCCTGAGGGGTTTTACTTTTTCTTACGTACGTAAAAGACAACATAATACTAAAGAAGAACCAGATCTGAAGTTCGAAATTTATCATGTTTCGTGCGGTAATTTCGTAGCGCTATCAATCGACTGTGCACCATCAAAACATGTTGTTCTCAAATTCTTTAGCTTGCTCAAATGCTTGTTTGCATCTGAATCTGAAATCTGATGATTTTCTTTCATTCGATTCTCTATTTTTAAATTATTTCATACAGTACCTGTTTTAGTCTATTACGCGTATCTCTGTGTTTTTAAAGAATGAATGATTAAAACCTTTTTATTATTTACAGAGGGTTAAGTACATCAAATGGATAAAAAGTTGACACTACAACGTAAAAGGACGATATATAGAGAAGAGAGAAATATAATAAAGACTACAGTACAAGTTTTAAATAATGCATGAAAAGAGGAAATTCGTGATATTTAGAGAAATTAAAAATTTATTTATGCCTTTCCCCTTATTTGCACAATCCTTTTCAAATATTGTTAAAAATTATATCTGAATTTGATAAAATGTTAAGCAAATCTCAATGGTGCTTTGATGTGAATTTCATGCTCTTCGATTTACATTTTTTTAGTTAAGATTAAAAAATATAAATAATAATACATTGTTCAATGCAAATTTAAAGTTTTACTTAAAAATTATAATTGTAATATTGGAATGAAGCTCCAGTCTAAAAAAATATCGGAATTAAGTTAAACACTATTTAAATACATATGAAACTCCAAAATTAATAATATTTTAATTTTCAGTATATTTATATTGAATATTTAATCAAATATGGTATCATTTTGAAAATTATTAAATTAAAATCAAATGAGGAAATCTCATTCATAACATTTTATATCTATGAAAATTAAAAAAATCATAATAACCTTTTATTTGTTGATAGCTAAACTTTTTTCAGAAATATTCAACACCTTTAATAACCACTGGGTAACTAATTACATTTTTAAAATTAGACGAGCAGCTGAGTCAAGGAATTTCGTTTAGAATAAGGTATTTTCAACCGCAAACCTAGCATCATGCATGAAGAAAAACAATCATAAAATTTAACTGCCATTATGAACCAAACTTAACTAGCGTTATGAACACACACAACTAGCCAGAAGTTATCATAAAATTTGCCATGTGTTCCCCGAATCCAACCAATTAAGTACTAGATTTCCTGTACAGATGTGTTGGCCTAAAACGTGAAAGGCGGGACTCCATCGTTTTCTGAGCTACCCATGTTAGCTATAATGTTTGCTCAATCCATTACATTAGACGGTTTTAATTTGGACCCTTGTATTCCCTAAAAAATAGGAATTGGATCCTTCAAAGTTTAAAATTGAACTGCACTTCAATTTTATATAACACTCCGAAGAATCTAACTAATATTCCAAAGGTACAAAAATTTTGAAAAACAAAGTTATGCATTATTTTATGGAAAAAAAATAGAATATTTTAAGGATTCAAGTTAAAATTTTAAATGTAAAGAATCTCGATGATTCATATGCACAAAACAACAACTTTCAACACTAATACAATCATTCCTGCACAAAGATAAACAATTTTCTCTTAACTAGCTTCTTTTTGAAGGTTTTTTTTTCTCCGCTATTCGATACTCAATAGCTCAAAGGATAAAGTATCTGCAAAAGGTACTCCGATGTACAAATCAACTCTCATACGAGAGTACTATATGAGTATTTAATATATGTAAATAATGTCTTACCTCGATATTCTCATAGTTATTTATACAAATTTTAGTGAGCCTTAAACCTATGGGCCCTTGCATATCATTACCATATTTTTATAATCACCATTAAGAACTTTTCTTATAGCCTTAATAGCTTTGATATTTTTAGGTCTTTGGGGTACTCGGACTTACCAAGTACAAGGTCCAGTACTCGAGTACTTACAAAGGAAAACACCTTTATGTAATAAGTATAAGGATTATTCGGGTACTCAGCTGGGCCAAGTACCTAAGTATCTTCCAAGAACAGATCTCTTGGCCTATCAGTATACCCATGTTACTCGAGTACTCGGTCCAGCTAAGTATTTGTATACTCTTCTAGAACAAGCTTCTAAAGATGGGGAATACTAGAGTACTCAACCCAACCGAGTACTTATATGTTGTAACACCCCTGATTGTTGACTTTTTGGTGACTCTCACACAACAACACTTCACACAATGAAACTTCACTCAAGTCTTAGTTGGTCAGAACTATCCACCGGTAGGTAGCCCTTTTCGAAACCTCGAAAATCAGATCAATGACTGACCTCACAAACTAACACAAGACTTTTCAGCATGTTTTGTTCTCACTCACACGCTTATAGGAAAACTTTCCAGAAGGTCACCCATCCAATGACTACTTCAAGCTAAACACACTAATTACTGAAAAATATAGGTTTCTTTTTGTTATAGGTAGTACCAATTAATTTCTTTAAGTCATTCTCAGCTATACAGTCTCATACTTGCACAGCCTCTGGATTCCTCTCATTCTAGCATAATTCAATCGAGATGTTACATATAGTCTTCTAGTCCAAGCTTCTTGTTGTACTAGAGATGGTAAATACTCGAGTACTCGACTGGGCCGAGTACCTAAGTACCTGAGGGCTCTTTTGTAGGCGTGTACTTTGATACACTAGGACTTAGGTGTTCGACTTGATTGAGCACCTGTGTATTTTCAAGGGTTGTCTAAGCTTCAATATCTCAAGGCTTTGGGGGTTCTGCACGTGTAATACCTTATGGGTATCGCATTTGTGGTACTAACCTCCTTACTTTTAATTTGACACATTTTATCCTCAATTTTTAAGAATTTCGTGGGTTTTACCCTTTGTTATTTTACTCTTAACATAATTGTATTTTTTATCCCCAATTTTTTTTGACAAATTTTACATTTAACTTTTTTTTTTGGCAAATTTTATCCTCAAATTTTGTGTTCATTAATGAAAAATGATTGAGATAAAATTCATTAGTTTGTTTAAAGTTAAAAGTAAAATGTATCAATTTAAAAAATTAAGAATAAAATTCATCAAAATTTAAAAAAAATTAAGAACCAAAAAATACATCAAGAATATTCTATAAGAATGAGAAATGCAAAAGCAAAAGCAATTACTCAAAATATGAAATGACAAATAGAAGCAGAACAGATTGAGCGACTCCATTTACCAGTTTCTTTTTGCACTTAAATTCTGACAAAAACACAGAACAAGATGATTGGAATTCAGAAAAGAGAAAAATTTTGCTTAGGTCAGTTCAAATGAAAATTCCTTTCCTGACAAGCGCGCGCGAGAAGAATACTGAGAGTCATGAGTGTATTTTGTTATTGGTGGGCTTAAAATATGGTGGAAAGGGTTTGATGCTGATTATGAAGCCTTAAGGGATTTTTCCAATGATCAAGACATTATGGATTTGGCAAGGTATGCTTTTAGTCATAAGTGTAAAGTTGATATTTATGTGGTGTTTGGGGTGAGTGATAATGAAGAAGTTACAAGGGATGAAGTTAATAGGGGTAAACTTACTGGGGGTGGGAGTTGTTTAATGACCAACAAATTGTAGAGTTTGACCATGGTGTAGATGATTTGTTTGTTTGGGACAGTGCTATGGCATTTGATGACAATGGTGAGTCACCCAGGAAGCAAAATGAGCTAGAGTGAAAAGCAAAGTAAGCAACAAAGGAAAATAGAAGGTTGTTGGATATGAAGATCCTTCTGTTGAAAATGTTGGTCAGTGTGATGAAGACCTAGATGGGATGGATGATAACAGTATGCCAGACCCACCCTATGAGGAACCTTATACAAATTTTAAGAAGATGCATGATTTCGAGACTTGCTATGAAACTGAGAAGATGTACAATGATGTTGAATCTAAGGATGACACTACAAAGCCTGGAAAAAGGTTTCCAATGTTTAGGAAATAAACTATGTCCAAGGCTTTCAAGTGGATACTAGGAATGCAGTTCACATGTTTGCAAGATTTAAGGAAGGCATGATGGAGTATTCTGTCTTGAATGGTTATCAGATTTGTTTCCCCAAAAATGACCATACAAAGGTGAGGGGTGTGTGTAAGAGAGTGTCCATTCACAACATATATATCTAGGGTTGGTGAGACCACTACCTTTCAACTGAAAACACTGGAATTGACCCACACATGTGCCAAATTTTTTTACAATAAAAATGTCAATCCAAAGTGGGTTGCAAAGGTGCTACTTGACAAGTTTAGAACATGTGAAATGTTTACATTGCCACAAATCATGCAGGAGATGAAATCCACTTATGTTGTGGGAATAACCAGACTTTGTGCATTTTTTGCTAGGAAACTAGCATTGCATCAAATTGAAGGTGATGTAATTAAACAATACACATTGCTCAGACACTACAGTAGTGAACTCATATCCATAAATGCAAAAAAAACACCTTTAAGTTTCATGTGAACTGACCCGTTCCTACCTTGCCACCACGGTTTAGGTCTTTTTATATGTGTATGGATGCTTGCAAAAGAGGTTTTGTAGATGGTTGCAAACCTTTTATTGGAGTAGATGGTTGTCACCTTAAGACACAGTATGAAGGGCAGATGCTTAGTTGTGGCCAGAGATGCTAATGACCAATACTATCCTTTAACATTTGTTGTTGTTGAGACTGAGAACAAAAAAAGTTAGAAATGGTTCTCAAATGAGTTGTTGGCTGACATTGGAGATTCTAAAACCCACAAATGGGTTTTCATTTCTGACAGAAAAAAGTTAATTAAGTTTATTATGTTATTATGTTATTATGTAATGCTATATTATGTAATTTGTATAATTTGTGACAAACAAAATGTGCTTTTTGTGTAGGGACTTGTGAATGCATTTAATAAGCTAGATGATAGAAATGAACACAAATTATCTATACAACATTGTATGCTAATTTTTTTAAAAAAAAATTGGAAGAGTAGCTCTATTAAGGGACTTAGTGATGCATGCTTCAAAAACAATTTATTTGGAGGCATATGAAGAGAAACTGAATCTGATTAAAAAGATCAACAACAAGGCTTATGATTGGTTGACAGAAAAATTTCCCAAAATGGTATGGTGTAAGCATGCATTTACTACTTACACCAAATGTGATGTTGTAATGAATAACTTATGTTAGTCTTTTAATAGTGTAATTCTGCCTGCCAGAGATAAACCAATAATAGATATGCTAGATTGGATTAAGACTTATTTGATGACTAAATTTAATGTTATGAGGGAAAAGTTGGAAAAAGTTTAGGGTGAGATAATGCCAAGACCTATGAAAAGGTTAGAATGGGAGACTGAAAAATAAAAAAAATTGGTTTGCTGAATATGCTGGAAACATGTTGTATGAGGTTACATACACTGTTTACTTAAAAATTTATTTTAAATCTCGCATCTAGGACTTGTTCTTGTAATTTGTGGACATTGGTAGGCATACCTTGTAGTCACGTTGTTTCTGTTATACAACAAAACAAGGAGAAACCATAAGACTATATTCATGCCTACTACCATAGAGAAACCTATGCTAAGTGTTATAATCACAATGAGTCCTATAAATGGTGAAGACAAATGGCCAAAAGATACTATTGATCCAATTCTGCCTCTAATCTACAAGGTTGGGCTTGGAAGACCACAAAATTAAGAATAAGAGAGCCAGGTGAAGAGACAAGACCAACTAAACTGAGCAAAGTAAATACCAAAAAATATATATGCAAGAGATGCCTTCAATATGGACACAACATTTGAACCTGCAAATAGTGACCTATGGCAGCTACTGGATTTGAAATTCCAGCAGCAAGAAACATTATTGCAGCTGGTGGATCTGAAATTCCAGAGCAGGAAACTTTGTTACACTTGCTGGATCTGAGGCACAACCTGCTGGATCTGAAATTCCAGCAGCAGGAAACGATGCTGCAGATGTTGGATTTGTGGTGAAAGGTCTTAGATCTACAATTCCAATAGGAAACACTATTACAACATCTACTAAATCTGATATTCCAACGCAGACATCTCAAATTGGGACGCCCAACTCGAGTGGGAGTAAGTCTAAGAAAAAGCAACCAAAACCAAAACAAAAGGTAAAAGTTGCTACACTCTGTTCTACTTCTTATTGATTTGTATTCTAAACATGTTTAGTCATGTAGTCAAAGGAGAAGGCATGTTCTGCCCCAAGCATGAAGGGCATCAACAAAGAAAAAGAATTCCTTGCAAATTGTACTCCAACACAATTGCTAACAAAGATTGTGAATCAAAAGTGGGTGGGATTTTTTTTGTTCAAATAAACAATGGGATCTTCTATGTAGTCTTTTGATGGAGTCCAAAGTACCAAACAATGTTTGTTACTACTTTTTTTTACTAGACAATGGTTATAATATCATGTGATTATTAAAGATTATCCAAATCAATTAAACTTTGTTTTCTATATTTTACATAAACTTTGTTGTTTCATTTAATACACGAATAAATGCTTTACTGTCTTTTTTACAGGAAAGCTTTACTCAAGTATTTAAAAATAATTTAATGTAAAACTAAATTAATATTATGCTAAATTGAAGTATTTATAGGAACTCTTTAAAGGGTATGTTGTAATTTGTATTATTAAAAATGAAGTATTTAAAAATAAAGTATGCAAAACTCCATTAAGGACAATAAATGAAGTATTTGAATATGAAGTATGTAAAACTCCATTAATACGAAAGAACAACATCAACCCATTACATTCAACATTTACATTTCAACAAAAAAATGAAAATCAATGCTCCTAAAATGGACAAACCACATCACCAAAAGACCCATCAACAAATACACATTCCTTCTTTCACCAACAATTTTCTTTTGAAATTTAATAATCTTTCTTTGAGCCTCCTTTAACTGTTGATCCCATTGTTGTTATGTCCTATGAAATGTGCCTTGGCTTGGATCAACAACAACCACTTTCCTTCCATCAACACTTGCTCCTCTAACATTGACAGAACCCTCAACCCAGTGAAAAAAATTGCATGTACTTGGACTCTAAAAAAGTTGAGGATCATGAAAAACATAAAAAGGTAACATGAACATCGAGAACAAAAAAAGGCAACAATTAGAGCACTTACCGTCTAATTCCGACATCTCCAAAAATGTCTTTCGGGGTTGTCGACGCTCCTTGAAGTCAATAACAACATAGGTAGTGTGCACGTACACTCCTCATTCATCGCAAATGAAGAAAACGACGAACTTGGACCACCCCATCGCCGACGAGCTCCAGATTTGTCCATTGTTGGGTCACAGTGTGGATGAAGCTTTACAAGAGACAAGATGAAGGTGAAGGTTGAAGAGGTCGAAGAAGATGAAAGTGAAGAAGATGGACAAAAACAACACATTTTAAATGTTCCTTGTGCAATCTGTCCCTTTTATTATAAAATGTTCTAAAAATTTGTCATGTAGATTCGGATAATCCAAGCCTAATTTTGGACAAAAAAATAACACATTTCAATTTTGTGATGACGAAAAACGTATCCAAAATTTTGCAAGGATGAATTCTAAACTTTTCCATATTTATAGGATTTAGAAAAATATCTTAGCCTATTTTTAAAAATATTATTGGATTATTTTTCATTATTTAAAATACTGGAATAAAGAAAGAAGGAAAATGAGATTCCTTTACTTTTGTTTTATGTTGTCAATGCGTAAAAGTTCGGACCCTCAAGAGTCTTAAAAATCAATTTTAAGTTATGGGCTAAAAGTTTATAATGTCCAACTACAAAATAGAATTAAAAATAACAAAAGCATAAAATATGGTCGCGCTCGCTCACAATGCGTGATCATGATCATGGGGTTGTGATCTTCTAAAAAATGCTATTTAGGCTCCAGCACTAATGTTTGATCATAGGATCACACCCCATGATCTTCTTTACAAAGTATAGCAAACCCTCCTTGTTTTTAGCTTTGTTTAATTTTGATGCTTTCTCTCTCTCTCTCTCTCCCTCTCTCTCTCTCTCTCGCTCTCTCGCTCTCCATGCTTATGATATCTATAAATGTTATAATTAATGAATAAAATTATATAATTCCGACAGCTATGGTGGGGGAATCGTGGTTCACCATTTTCAAGAATAATGATCACTGATCAGTTTTAAGTTTTTCACAGTGGCAATGGCAAGGGCGGCAACTTCTAGCACACTATGTGTGCATCACTTTCCTCTTTCTGCAGTCTGCATAATTCTGTTTACATCCCAATTCTTCCTTTGTTATTTTTTTTTAATTTATTTTTCTTCGTAGTAACTTTTGTAATTTTATACTTCGGAGTATTTTTTTCCTTAACTTATGACCTTTTTGTTTTATCTTTTGCCAATGCCTTTTTTCCTCCCTTTTAATTACCAATAATAAGCTAATAATGATATTTTAATGAACGCAAAACAATATTTTTAGTTTGTGCTCATTAACCTATTTCAAATAGAGGGTATGTTTAAGATTGTAACTTAATTTTTTTTTTCTTTTTTTTTTTTTTACAGGAGTAACTTAAGGTTTTTTTTTTAAGCACAATATTGTTCACTCATTTGAATACAAGCTATTAATTAAGAAATTACAAAAATATTTTTATCAATAAATATGTTAATTTTTAGTATTGTTAATTTTTTTTAGATATTATTTTTTCTCTTTCACTTCTCTTTTCATTATTAGCTTATTATTGGTAATT
>PYAF01005619.1:875385-886975 GCA_007407185.1 Glycine tomentella
TTGAACATATTTAAGTAAATTTTTTTTAGATATTATTTTTTCTCTTTCACTTCTCTTTTCATTATTAGAACAATCTTATATCTTTGTAAAGTTTTTTAGGTTTAAATATGTTTGAAGTCTCATATAAATGATTAAATTTTATTTTAGATCTCTAATAAAAAATATCATTGTCGTAAATCCCTAATATATTCAAATTTTTGTTTTGAGTCCCTTTTGTTAAAAATCATAATAAAATATTTAATAAAAAATTTACTTAAATATGTTCAAGATCTATAAAAAATGATTAAATTTTATTCTAGGTCCTTAATAATTTGTTTTGTTATTTTGAGTCTTCCATATATTGAAATTTTTGTTTTGAGTCCCAACTATTAATTAAGTGATCACATGACAACATCACATGTTGAAAAAAATCAATTTATAAGATGATACATCATAATTGAAATTCAAAACAAAAATTTCAATATATCAAATATTCAAAATAACAAAAAAATTATTAGAAACTTAAAATAAAATTTGATCATTTCATGTTAATCTTAAACATATTTAAGACAACTTTTTATTAAATATTTTATTGTGATTTTTAATATATATCTTTTAACGTGAAGTTTTCAGACAAGCATGAATCGTCCTATGAGTGTAACATCCTAACTAATTTTTTTTATTTATTTAATTACTTACTTATTTATTTACTTATTTTAAATTTTATTATTTTATCCTTTTGTCTTTCAACTAAAAATAGAAATTTAGGTAGAAACAAAAGAAATTAAAATAAAAAAGAACTAGATATATGCATACATCATATTACATGCCCCTTCTATTTTACATTATCATATTCATATTAGCTCTATTTTACATTCCAATATCATAGTGCTTCAAACATTTTTATTTATTTACAAAGTTCACAACCCTTCATTTAAACATAGTCTCCGGTACTATCCTCTTCACTGAGTACGATTATGGGGTCTGTGACCGGATTCGGATACATAGGATTAAATTGATAGAACGGATCGACTGGATTAAAATCTTCGCTAAACACAAAGATTGGAAAATGGGCGCCGAAGTAAATATGAGCATGCAAAACAGGTTGCATAGTTACCACATAACAGTTTCTGACTTCATCCACATACCATGCAATATCCAGTGCGTCAAGAAATAGTAAGATTGAAGTCATCTAAAAAAAACGTTAAATAAATCTAGTGAGAAATAAATTTCTCAGTAGACAAATCTAAACTACCAAAAGCATTAATAAGTTAGTAAATAAATCAACATATTATTTAATCCATCCAACACGTTAGTAAGTTAGTAAGTAAATCAACATATTATATAATCCATCAAACACGTTAATAAATAAATCATGAATACATAAAATGCTTCAATGATTGTATGAATGAATGCATGAAATGAAATGGTCACAGGTGCACATGGCCTCTACATATATACATTATGTAGGAATGCTGTGGCCGTCTTACGCTAATCATGCATGAATTTTCATGTATTAGCACCTGATCTCTTGTAATATCATAGGTCCGGTTTCTCAATTGAAACCCAGATCAATCTCATTTATATCTCGAATATCCATAAGGAAGATATTAATCTTCTTTCATAAAGTAAGATAGTTAACATTTTATATCTTACCATGTCCACCAACAAAATAAATCTATTTAATATCAAAACCGGGTTAGTGATATTAAAATGATAACAATTATTTTCACCAAGGATATGGATATATTTAATATAAGCATATCCTAGACAACAATATTATATGAAATAACTAGTAATATGTATAGCCTGGAAGAGTAGGTTGGGAATAACCAAGTTGAATCTCACCTGAATAGTCCATTTTAATTAATATTTATATATATATATATATTGATATATATATATATATATATATAAGTATATTTATGTAAATGAAACCGGGATGGCTTGCATGCTTGGGGTAGGAACTACAATTTATACGTGGCATGGTCTTAAGCAGATTAAGATGTTTTGGTTGAGTGGTATTACCGGGAACTAAACAAGTAGCATTTCGGCAGTGTATGTGGGCCGAGGTATATATATATAAGGAAGAGGCATGGTTTCGGTAATTCAAATGTGTCGAGGTGAGTATAAGTCTAAGACTGGCTGAAATGTATTTACGTGGGAAAGTATGGCATAGCTTGCATGGCTGCCGGGATAGTTATATCAGACTAGCCGAGTTAAAGCTACGTGAGAAAGTATAGCATATATAGAGCTATTCTTAATTTGTAGAGAACGAAATAGTAGCTGGTTTAGTCATAAACATGTGAGTGTTGTTCGGGTTGTGTGGCATAACCTTAGTAGATAGGCCATTAACTTCTAGCTTATTATTTTTAACGTGTATAAAATTATTGCCCGTACTACTATTCATCCATAAATACTAAACCCATTAAATTATTTAGATTATTTCATAAAACTTCCCAAAATCTTAATAAGTTAAACTCCAAATTATTAGTGTATCTGGACATTTTCAATTATAGTTTTCTATTTTAAATAAAAACTAAATCTGTCCAATTAAGCAACTGAAACAATTTCTAAGTTTAAAGATTGAAGCCTAGTCTACCTTTAATAAATTTGATGGATTGCTGGAATAACTTTACGTAAAACAAAGGAAGTGGTAGAAAAGTTTATGAAGAGTGAAAGTTGAAGGTGTGATAGATTTTCTGATACAGGGGTATTTATAATGATTTATTTGGTTGGTTTTTAAAGGAATTAACTAAGTTATAACCGGGTAGGATTTAGTTTAGTTACCATGTGACTAATTTTTGGAAGATTTTTATCTAAGTTAATCATTACCATTATCCCTTTCATTAAAGCATACTATTACGTGGAAGACTATTGAGGCTTAATTGAGTTTTTTGCTCCCGGCCACCTGGACTTCGAGAAGCTTTTTCCTAAAAATTTGGATTTATCCTGAACTAAAATTTTACTTTGCTGAAGATTTTTATTTCAGCTAAAATTTGTCTTTTATTCTATAATTTAAAATATATTTTGGAGGTTATTACACAAATTATATATTTATATATATATATATATATGATTTTTTATTATTATTATTTAAATATAATTTTTAAGGATGTTACAATAAGGATATACAATTCTATAATCTCGAGCCTAGAAGGCAAAAATGCTCAAGACCGATCATGAGTTGTTCGGGTACAAATTTCATTTTATTATTCTTCATATATTTTGAAGTCGGAAGGCACAAACTTCATAGAACAAGGAAAGTCATATTGATGGTAAGATATTTAAGTACTAATTCACACGTGTTTCTAAATTCAATCCTCAGTATGGTGACTATAAAAAAAGGTGCAAATGCAAACTTCAGTGAACGAAAATCTTGAATTCGTAGTTTATGTAAATCAACAAGACAACAAGGGTTCCAAAGTTAAAGAAAAACTCGAGTAGGGAAAGAAATTAAAGTGGATGGTGATTAATTCAGACGAAAAGAAAAAGCAAAACTACAGAACATTATCGATTGTCATCATTAAAAACTGATAAAGTAATTAATAGCCATGAAAAACAAGCAGATAAAACATATGGTTGGTTTGATTGAATACAAAGAAACTTGGCATTTATCTCACTAATCAAAAGGTCGATAAGTCAATAAATCAACATGGACAATAATAATTCATCCTTGAGCTATCTTTTTGGTTACATTCAGCAATGATCGAGTAATGGGATACCTACCCTAGATTATTTTTTATTGACAATTATACAAGTTAATTTTCATCTTAAAATTTGATCAATAATTGATTTATATTTATACTCCAAATTTTCATTTAACATTTATATTAACGATATATAAAAAATTTAGAACAAGAGAAATTCCTTTTTTATTCACTTAAAAAAATCAATGTCCTACAAATTAATACGATGGTTAGTTGGTTACGGATTCCCTACTAAATTAATCTCATTTTTATTTAAGGTTTATTTGGTAGGAGAGAAAATAAGAGAAAAATAAATAAAAATAAAATGACAATTAATAAAACATTCTTTTATTTGAAAAAAAATAAAATAAAAAATTATTTTTGTAAATATAAAAATTTATTTTTTATTTCATGTTATTTTCTTTCCTTTTCTATTTTCCTTCCATCTAATCAAATATACCATTAACATGACATGCTCATTGTTATGATAGATTATTTGGAAAAACAACATGGATAATAATTATTTTTCCAAAGTCGAGAAACAAATGTCAATACTTATAAAGTTCAAACACGTTTATTAATAACCCGTAC
This sequence comes from Glycine tomentella, assembly GCA_007407185.1. Classification (NCBI taxonomy): domain Eukaryota; kingdom Viridiplantae; phylum Streptophyta; class Magnoliopsida; order Fabales; family Fabaceae; genus Glycine; species Glycine tomentella. The sequence goes on from PYAF01005619.1 coordinate 879,645, forward strand.
GCTCTATGCAATTGAATTGTTTAAAAGACTGCACCTGACACGTGGGTGTGAAATCGATAAAATTGTCAACTTTTTGATTTAATTTTCTCCATAACAATACTCTAGGTGATCCCGATCATAAAAAAAATCATACTTATTAAAAAATTAGTTAATTTAAATAAATTTATTTTAATTAAAAATAAATATTTTTTCATGTATTTGTATTTGATATCAAATATAATTTTTTATTAAATATAAAATATTTTAAAAAATCTGGTTAAATAAGATATAAGTAATCAAAATTTGTATTTTCTTTTAAGTGTAGAGATGTGGTGGATCTATGGATTGCAAACGAAGCATGATGTCGTTTTAAGCGGCATGGAGCTCACTCATAATGATGTCGTTTTTCTTTGGTCGTACTCAAATCCGTCTTACTCCGAACGATACTCGAAAAAACGAAACTCTTCCAAAACGAAGAGAGTATGGCATAGCAAAAAATGCAGTATTTGTGTTTATCTGAAAGCAACGGTCTAAGATTAGAAGCCTCAAATCATTTCGTTCTTCACGAGGCCGAAAAATAATTTAAAAAATATAAAAGGGAGAGAAAACAGAAAAGCAAAGAAAAAGCTCAGTGTCACGCACACCCCTCATCATCGAACCCCTTTTGCTTTTTCCTTCAGAAAAACAATTTTTTTCCTGGGTCGTTGCTGGTTGCAGCAATGAGAGCTGAAACATAAGCTTTAGAATTAAAAAAACGGAGAAAGAAATTCAAAAGGGTATCCGAAAAATGCCTTTTCATCCGTATTCCTTTTGAGCTCGTCAACAATGGCCGATGATCTCTCTTCCTTCGCCAAGGTAAGTTTTTATTTTTTATTTTTACCTTTCAAATGTGCCATGTTGTCTTGTTCCTTCAAGTCTCTTAAAACATGGGGTAGAAAATTCTATTTTTGATTTTGTTTTAACATGGGGTGGCACGTGAAATTGTCCGATCTGGTTCCTTAAAATAACCCCAACGAATATGTGTGTTTTTGAGGTCAATGGGTATTTGGCATTTGATTGGTTAGCTTCCTTGAGATGTAGATTCTGTGGGGTTTCAACATATTCATGTGCTGGATCAACTTGGTTTTTATGTGTTTTGTTATATAAATATAAAAATCGATTTGAAATCTGTGGTTACAGGATGTTTTGCTTGTGAAGGGTTTGAAGAGTTCCACTTTGGTGTGGAGGCTTGTTGTTTTGACCCTTGCGATGGTATGTGGCGTTTATATATGTTCAATTTGTCTGAAGCAGATAGGCACTAGCAGCAAGATTGGTTTTCTAGATATCAAGGTTGTTCAAAAGCCATGTCCAGAACCTAATATTGAACCTTGGGAGATTCCTTATGTGCACTACCCTATCCCCAAAACTTACAGCAGGTGAAATTATAATATACTGCTGCTTAAATTTAAGGTTACTTTTGCAGAATCTGTTTGAATTTTACTGATATTGCTTCATTTGGTATGTCTTTGTTAGGGCGGAATGCGCTTGCCACCCTGTGCGGTATTTTGCTATTTTGTCAATGCAGAGATCTGGGAGTGGATGGTTTGAGACGTTTTTGAACAGTCACGATAACATAAGCTCGAATGGAGAAATCTTTTCGGTTAAGGTGAGAAGGAGTAACATGTCAACAATAACAGAGACTCTGGATACGATTTATAATCTAGACTGGCTGAGTAGTGCTTCGAAAAATGAGTGCACCACTGCTGTTGGTTTGAAATGGATGCTTAATCAGGTAAAGTTTGTTTTTATTTATGTTATGGATGGCCTTTTATTTTAATAAATACTTATCTTACCTGACAGTCATTTTTGTATCCTGTTCGCTTTCTGACAACAGTCGTTTTTTGTTTTTGTGTCAAAAGGGCTGTTAGAGTTAATATACAATTTGGTCCTTGAAGGTGACAACTTGTGTTGCTTGAGTCCCATAATATGCACATCTATGGTAATAGGTCACCAAAAGGGTCAACTTGCTTACAATTTTCCCCTATCAAGTTGTCAACATGTAAACAATTTTCATCCCTCAAAGTACTAATTTGTATATTATATGAATATATTAAAAAATTCAAGCAACCCAAGTTGTCATTTTGAAGGACCACATTTTGTATTAACTCCATGTCGTTATTAGTTATTTTCAATAAAGCTATGGTTGCCTACCTAGATTGGTGACTTTCCCTTGTTCCTCTTAGACAAACTGCTGCTTTTTTGGGGGTGATCTAGCTAAACTAAACTAGTGTGCAATAAGAAGGTTTATTGTGTAAAAGTAATGAACATTATGATGCAGGCCCAATTCAAAATTATACTCACAGCTAAAAGAGAAACACACTTTCTTAAACTGAAAATGTAACAGTAATGGAAGAAACAACAAAATGTCGAGGATGACAGAAACAAAATAAGACTACAAGAAGAAGCTAATGATTGCTACTCCTTGCCCTAGCCAAAAGGTCGAACCATAAACCAGAGTATTTTTCTCCATTCCCCCTCAATTCATGTTCCTCCCTTTTTCATAATCACCTCCTCCTTTCCTTGCTATTGGACCCCGCACCTTTTCCAATAAGCATAACCGTCTCTCCCATGTGTCCCTCTTTCCCATTTCGTCGAATATACCTTCCATATCTTAGGGCCATGGTTAAGCTGCTGCTGTATCAGGCCCCATAGTCTCATCAATTTTAAATTATTTACTTGGAATAAGTCTAATGAAATATGGAATTGGAAACTTTAATTTAGAGTAACACTATCTTTAAATGGTGTTAAAAAACTTGTGGGATATGGGAGACTTGCTCTTACTTTTATTGAGTATCAGGTATTGAGGATTTTGCCAGGTGAAGTCTAGTTTTAGATATGATTTTGTTAGTTATCATCTATGCAAGAAATTCAAGATATGGGAGGCGTATTTTATGTTTGATTTCCCTGTGTTGTGTTTTGGGTGCAACTTTCGGAGAGGAAACTTACCAAAATTTGTAATGGATTTAATGAAGAATAATATGATGATTTGGAATGCAATTCATTCATTGCTTGTGCCTGCTAGAACCTATCAGTATCTTTCAAACTAGTAGTTGACTGATGTATCTATTGACTTATATGGAATTGAGAGGGAGGTGATTCATTTTCACGGTCTAAACTGTTGCTTATGAGAGATGAAGGCATATGTTTGCCATTTTTAAAGGATCACAGAACTATGTTATAAGGGAGAAGAAGGATCAACTCTCTCTTGTCACACAGACACGAGTTATGCTGTACAAGATGAAAGTATGTACTTGTTTTTTATGTTGTTTACTGTATATCATTTTTCTATTTGTTCTTATCAAGCTGTTGCTGTTATAAAGGATCAGCTCAGGTTGTCTGGCTGAGTTTTTCAGTACCAATTTTACTTCTGGTATTTGGCATGTTTTTTATTACTGCTTCCTAGACGATTTGTGTGTATTTACAAATGTGGACATAACGTATGTTGATGAAGGTTCAATGAAGACTGATGTTCTTTTCTGTAGTTGAATGCTTTTGCATAAGATGGATGGTTCTGGGAGTTTCTTTGAAAGTTGGTAGAAAGCTCTAGAGTATATAAATCATTCTACAGCCACATTAGAAGAAAGTATAACAGTAGAACTTGGTTAAGAATTAAGTTCAAACTTTTCTCTTGTGTAGTTGCTTATTAAGTTCCTAAAAATGTAGAAGTTCCTTACTGCAAAATTGATTTCAAATAAGCTGATATATTTGAAAACATGAGATAAGTATTGTCCACGTTCGTAAATAAAGTTTGGTGAACACAATTTTCTTTGGTTAACACAATTTTCTTATGTTTAATCAATCTCTACTGATACCTTTTCACTTAACTATTGTATGTGTGTTGCCCATTCTTTGTAAAGGACACTTGATAATGCAAAATTAAATTTTAATATACGAGGCTAGTTCATGTGGTTACCTATATTTGTCTTTTCTTTCTTGCAATTGTTAAGAAATTTTTGGTATATAAACAGGACTAATACCAGGAAAACAAAAAACAACCAAGAAAGTAGAAACAAGCCTATCATAAGCCACCCCAGTAATATAATGCATTTATTTATTTTGTACATACCGAACAATACCTAACATGTAAGTTTTGACTTTTTTAATCGTATAAGGACCCGAGGATATCACATAATCACAATATCCGTACTTCAATGCAGGGATTGATGCAGCATCATGAACAAATTTCAGAGTACTTCAGAATACACGGTGTTTCGCTCATATTTCTTTTCAGAAGGAATCTTTTGCGCCGGATGGTTTCTGTACTTGCAAATGAATATGATAGGAATGCTAAGATATTAAATGGGACTCACAAATCTCATGTTCATTCACCCAAGGAGGTCTTTATTTTTCTTCTTTGTGCATGTGTACTTGTTTGAGTTTGAATGTTCATGGTTGAACATTTGCATGAGTGCTTCATTGTGATGCAAGATGCTCAAGTTAGTTGATGTATTATCCTACTAAGGACAGTTAAAAACAACTCATGTTACTGGATTCTGACTATGCTTTCAGGCAGAAATACTTGCAAAATACAAGCCCACAATCAATTCAACATTGCTGATTGCGCAACTTAAACAAGTGAATGAAACCACCGCCAAAGCTTTGGAATATTTCAAGAGCACTCGGCACATTCTCCTGTACTATGAAGACGTCGTCAAGAACCGCACTGTAAGTCACACTACCTGTTGGTGCATGATGTATGCTTCATCTTATGATGCCTTAAAGGGATCTTGGCATTTCAATTGTCTTTTTTGTTTTCAGAAATTAAGGGACGTTCAGGATTTTCTAAGGGTTCCTCAAATGAAGTTAAAGAGTCGTCAAGTGAAGATACACAAAGGGTCCTTATCTAGCCAAGTTGAGAATTGGAATGATATAAGCAAGGCACTAACAGGAACACCATATGAGAGTTTCATCCATGAAGATTATCGTAGGTAAACTGGTGGATATGTACATACACCACATTTTGCCTTTTCCCATTTTTTTCCCTTTTAACATCCCTCCAATCTTTTGTTCACAAGTCACTACTGCAACAACAGGACATACAACCACCCGGTTGAAATTTTGGCCACGGCCCTCTCTCTCATTTTTGTACTCAGTTCATCATGTTATTTTTTTTTTTTTTTGTCTTCCCTAATCAATTGATATTTAATTCATTCTTTGTACTCGTGCAACTACCATGTTGTTTTGTAGTAACACTTTGTATTAGCGCATCAAGGAAATTTGCAATTTCAACTGCAAGATATATATTTTTAGATCTAATTGTAATTTTTTTTTTTTGTAATCATCATAATTAAAGCATTTGATTTCCTGGTTGACTAAGAAATCTTCATAAGTTTTGATCTTTTGGATCAATTATGAGACTAATTCTCGATTCGTGACTTTGTCACACTTAAAGTTTATCATTCTTCTGCAAGAGTGTATTCTGTGAGGATTGAATTCAGATCTTCTCTCACAAATTCAATGTATTATCTATTAAGTTACATTCATTGGGTGTAAATTAGTTCCTATGATTGACCTATATAGGCATTTAAAAAATGAGTTGAAAAAAAGTGAGTCCCTCGAATGTACTTGTTAAAATTGTCAAAGGAGATCACAAATGTCTTTTAAAGTAATTGAAGGGTATATCATTAAAACTACTTGCAATTTGTTCAACGTTTATCACTGTTCTTAGATTAATGGTAGTGTTATATGTTTAGCTGCTAAGAGCTGGACCTGAAAAATTTAGGTGGGCACACGCTACCACGTGTTTTTTATTACGTACTATAATTATTTATGTACTCAATTTCAAACAGTCTGGTACTTTGGTCATGACCACGTTAAACAAAGAACGGACTCAGTGAGTTGTACTGTAGGATCTATCAGAAATCGCGGTATAGTCTATGGGCTATCTTATTCGGCTATTTCGTGCAGGGATTTTGAGCATGATAGTCGACAGAAAAATTGACCTAAAAAAGAAAAAGTCATCAGAAAAATGTTGTCAAAAACGGTGTTGAGTGGGTTTGGTAAGATAAATAAGATACTATTTTTTATAATACAGTATAAAAATATAAAATCATCAAAATTACAATAAATTTGTGCATCTCATTTGACTCATAGGATTAAAAGGTTTCGTTGTGTTTATAAGTGAAAAGTGATTTATTTAATAAAAGAATTTATATTTTTTTTTGGTTAACAATATATACGTACTATAAACAAAATTAATTTTTAATAAGTTAAGAGACACATGATGTATAACCAATGATCCATTTTTTTTACGCATATCATTTCATTTAATAATATTTTTAAAATAAGAATAATATTAAATGTTTACTGTATTAACTTTTAAGATGATAAATTATTTGAAATAAGCTAAAAAAATAAACTAGTCAAATTTCCGCGTCAGGGGGGAAGCACCTAACTAAAAGGCTAAAAGTCAAAAATTTCTTTCCAGAAGTACGAAGTTGACTGGCAAAACGTGACACGGTGGCTTCAATATCTCTCACAGGTTTTGACCTGGTCTCGTTCTTAAACATCATGCAAATATATGCAAATGCAACGTTCCAATTCACCATCAAACGCAACTACTGCTTTTTAAAAACATGGATTATAGTCATTGCAATACGATTTAGAACCAAGACACCCTTTGAATTGAATTAAATGATGCACATTGAACTCTTAAATCAGAGCCACTCTATAAACTTTTTGATAAAAGCAAGTTGCATTTATGCGTCATCGTTCATCAATAAGGATCTATCAATTAATGTATTTCTGTGGAATAATATTCTTATAACTAGCTAATATTTTGAACTGGAGCCGAAGTTGTCTTGTATCAAGCTTTTCGTCAGGAATGTAGCCAATTAATTGTGTGAAATAGGATGAAGAGTGAAGTCGACGTACTAAGCATACTTAAATTTATTTAATTAATTAAATTTTGTGAACAAATGATTGAATTCATTCACAACCTTCATATCTTTCATTGTTTTTAATAGAATTATATTCAGCTACCCATATTTGAATTTGAGATTGAATTTTATTATATTATTATTTAACAAGGGGATACAAATCTTAGCAATCTACATGTTGCACATCATGTATGAGATAGACACGTGTTTTGTTTGTTAATAAAAATACATCCTAATTTGTATGTTTAGAATTTAAATTTAGTTTTTCAGGTAAAGAATTTAAATTTAATTAGAATGCATTATAACTATTTTTTTTATGTTATCATCTAATTATAAAATGTTGTATGCGGTAAGATTATTAAATTTTGTACTAGAGATTTATTTTTCATGTACTATCAATTTATTTTGTTTTTACAATTAATATCAACTAACTAT
>PYAF01005619.1:890860-904057 GCA_007407185.1 Glycine tomentella
CTTATATGCAGGTTGTTTCGGCCAAGGTCATTCGGAATAAGCAAACTGGTCAGTCCGAGGGATATGGATTCGTGGAGTTCTATTCGCGAGGGACGGCTGAGAAAGTCTTGCAGAACTATAATGGCACAATGATGCCCAATACAGATCAGGCATTCCGTCTGAATTGGGCCACATTCAGTGCCGGGGAAAGGCGTTCCTCTGATGCTACTTCGGATCTCTCTATATTTGTGGGGGACTTGGCCATTGATGTTACTGATGCTATGCTGCAGGATACTTTTGCTGGCCGATATACGTCTATTAAAGGAGCAAAAGTTGTCATTGATTCTAATACTGGCCGTTCGAAAGGCTATGGTTTTGTTAGGTTTGGTGATGAAAACGAAAGAACGAGAGCGATGACTGAAATGAATGGCGTTTATTGTTCTAGTAGGCCCATGCGAATAGGTGTTGCAACTCCCAAGAAAACTTATGGCTACCAACAACAATATTCTTCTCAAGGTTTGTCATTTGTAATTCTTGTTGTGAATTCTTGTGAAGTAGTTTATTCGATTATGCTATCTTAATGTTCAGTTTGTAATTTATCAGTGCCACTTAAACCAGCATCCATCTTTTATTCTGCATCTGCCTCTAATCTTTACTGTTAACTGAAAGGAAATCCCTAATTTTTTCTTGTTTCAGCTTGAATGGGCTTTCTTTTTTGTTTTTGTTGACAGTTGCTCATTGCAGATTATACATATATTAACTGACAGGCTTTTGCTCTTTGTTTCTATTCCCCTGCCCATTTCATGTTAGCCAATGCTAAGTGACAAGTCTGTTGTTTCTCACCCACTTCAATTATCATTGAATTTCAATTGTTAGATATATTTTTACAATTTAGAAACTTGAATCCTGAATAAGGTAGTAATATTCATTATTCATTGTTTTAAAATGTATATATTGCCAGGCTTGCTTATGTTTAATAACACCAGAAGTTTCTCACTGGAATGAATTATATCATTTATCATGCTTCCAATTAGAAACCTCAAAATCTGATCTTTTATTTCTCTAAACTAGCTGTGGTATTGGCTGGTGGACACTCAGCTAATGGTGCTGTGGCCCAAGGTTCCCATTCTGAAGGGGATTTAAACAACACTACTGTGAGTCTGATTTTGTAATTTTTTGCACATGCTAATCACCTTGCTTTGTTCACATCTCAGTAACTGATCTCTGCTGTAGATATTTGTTGGAGGGCTTGATTCTGATACCAGTGATGAGGATCTCAGACAACCATTTTTGCAATTTGGTGAGGTTGTCTCTGTGAAAATTCCAGTTGGTAAAGGGTGTGGATTTGTTCAATTTGCAGACAGGTACTTTACTCTTGTAGTATCTCTTAAAACGATGTCATAGATTATAATTTTCATGCTAGTGAAACCGCTGCCCCTCTGCTGTGTAGTGGGTGGTTTCCTGTGAAATGGGAAGTGGCATTTGTATTCTTATGATGGGTAAGGATAGGGATCCTTGGATATGCCAACTTCTGTGCTTTTGAAATCATCTAAAAGTTTGTTTGGATAAACTTCTACATAAACACTTGTAGGAGAAGTTTATTTCATTTTTCCTTATTCTCTTCTCCTATAAGAAGTTTATCCAAATAGGCCCTAAGGATATCATGCTAGTAGAATCAGGATTCAAATTGTGAATCAGAATACCCATTTTCTGAATTGCGAATTGAATCCTATCGTGAATTTAAAGATTCATAATAAACATAGAATATGCAACTAACAAAGACATTAAAGCACATATTCATGATCAATAACTAAAAATAACTCTAGGAGGAGCATGAGATGCATGAGTTTGGTTAAAATTTGTTATCATAGAATAACGTTAAAATTTATAATAAATATTTTGCTATTAAATTGATTTGAAAATCTATTAACAGAGTTTACAATGTTTTATTATAGATTTTATGATAAAAAGATATTAAACAGTAATTGATATAAAAAGAATTATCACATCAATTAAATATTTTTTATTCGATATTAGACAATACTTAAATATCACATCAATAGTTAAAAGTTAAAACTGATGGTCCAAAGTTGAAATAGTCTCTGTGTTGCAACTAAAACACAAAAGTTGCTAAAGTAAAAAAAAAAAAATGCCATTTAGGGTTAGGGTTGTGAATTCGGTCATCTCTCTTCTCTGATGACCACAGCTAGATACAAGTGCAGCCATGGGCAGAACAGAAGTTAGAACTGGATTGTGCGATTTGCCCGCTCTGGCTACCATTGGAGAAGTGCTGCTCCAGCTGTGACAGTCCTTGGAGGAGTGGCAGGGTGCTGCAACTCCTTCTGAGGCCGCATAGAACCTATGCAAGAATCATGTGATTCTTCTCGAGGTCACAATTCAGGTTCAATTCATGTGATTCGTGATGCGATTCAAGCACCAAAATGATTTGCTCACTGATTCCTATTGCCAGCTACTTGAATCATATCGAATTGTATGTATCGTATCATGAATTGTACGATACTAATAACACTGCTGCTAAGGATACATATGTATTCTTATGATGGGTAAGGAATCCTCAAATATGCCAACTTCTAATGCTTTTGAAATCATCTGAGGATACAAATATCTTATAAAGTTTCTGAGGACCAGTACATATAATTTTCTGATTATGATTGCCATTGCCAACATAAATAATGCTGTCTTATTTTGGGTTTCTATGTGAATTAATTAACTATGTTTTATGCTACATGCTGTCTCTGTAACAGAAAGAATGCTGAGGAAGCAATTCAGGCATTGAATGGGACAGTAATTGGGAAGCAGACAGTGCGTCTTTCTTGGGGTCGCAGTCCAGGAAATAAGCATGTGAGTTTGTTTTTGTGGTTTCACTTAATTGTTTAATACTATATTTTACTTACCTTTGGCTATATAACGAGAAAATTGCTTGTATGGCATTCTCTTTTTAGCATTATTCTTTTTAAATCTATATTTAGATTTTAAAGGCGCCAAAATGAAATCTCGCATTATTCAAGGGAAGAAAAATGCCATTTCTTATAAAATTTCTCATTTCATTATTGAAATCCATCTCTAATTTAATTTCTTGGGATGACGCAGTGGAGATCTGATTCCAATGGAGGCCATTATGGTGGTCATCAGGGTTATGGTGGCCATGGATTTGCTGTGAGACAGAATCAGGATATAGCCATGCAACCTGCTGCTGCAATTCAAGGTGCTTCCTAACGGGGCTTATATTAGCAGAACTGTGTGTTGAAGTAGGATGGATTTTATTGCTCTCGCCTAAACTGTAGTATTATTTTTAAATTTGTAGCTGGGTTAAGGTATGCAAGGTCCTTAAGATTGTATTAAAATGTCTGAAATTTTGGATTGAACCCGACCATATGTTATATGATTCGGGTATTTTTGTTTTTTTTTTTAAACCCTCAAAACATATTGGTAGCAGCAGCTAAGATTATTTTAAATACTTATCTTTACAGTACAATGTTACTGCTTGCAAAAACTCCAGAGTCTGAATCTGAAACTGATTTTAATTCCTAGTTTCTCACTGACATCTATGAATACGATGACAATATATATAATTATGAAATAATTTAAATCATTTTTTTTGGAAGGAGAAGTAATTTAAATCATAGTTTGACATAAAAGACAATAAAAATTATTTTTGGTAAAAATAACAACTGTGTATGCTGCTTAAGCGGTAGAAAAAAATGGAAGTATTTTCCATTTATTTTCAATACTTCTCATTCAATCAATAACAATGGTATTTATGAAAGCTCACTTTACTATTTTGAGCTCTATGGGGTTTTGACCTCATTAAGTTGGGGGTAGCATGCACCTTAAAGTTTTGGTATGATATTAGAGTTTTTTCTTGTTTCAATATATTTTCATTCAATCAATAATTGTATTCTTTTATGGAAGTCCATTTTTCCATTTTGAGCTCTATGGTGTTATTACCTCATTAGGCTTTGAGAGGGGGGGGGGGGGGGTAGCATATATCTTTTCTTAAAGTTTTAGAGTCGTTTGACTTCGTATGGATGAAGAAAGCATTGATTCCATTGAAAAAGGTTACGAGGAAAATATTAAATTCATGACCATTCGTGTAGAGACGAAGATACTTTCAGAAGAGGGACTATCATGGACAATGAGATCAGTTCTCCTTAAAACAAGTGTCTTACGCACAACAATGAAATCCAAGCCTCATTCACTTCTTTATTCATCCCCACCACTTAGATCTTGTGTTTAATCCCATTAATGTCAAGATTTCTAGCCAATGAAACCTTCAAATTCGGCTAGAACAACTGGACCAACAAGCATGGGGCAAGAATGTTTGCTAAGGTCTAAGCATTCTTTTTGCCATGAAACCGAATGCAACACAATTATAGAAGGACAATGATGGGGATCTTGATTGTGATGGAGAGATACTTGGCCATCTTGGATCTACGTTTCTATTAAGGCTAGTAGTGGATGAATACAAGTTTGACCACAAGCCAAGAGTGGTGTCATCACTACAAAAGGGTTACACCTATAGCCTCTTTGATGCTGACTCCATGACGAACAACAAAGTCCCTTGTGCAATAATTGAGATTGACACCTTTCATCCACCCTTTAATCATCTTGTTCATTTGGTGGTCAAATCCAATACCTTGGTTCTTTGGTCGAACTTCCCAACTTCTCTACTCCTTGGTTTGTCATGTTCGAGATGAAGAAAGTGAAATGTGGTAGTCAATAAGGTGCAAGATCTTGTGCTAGTGACAGGTTAAGACTTCCACATGAACTTGAGTTAAAGGAAGCATTCATCAAGGGAGGTATAACGCATCTGGTTCAATATATACACTCCGTTTTATTGAATGAGAATAACATCTTAATTCAATTGTACTTTGAATTTGGAATTCACAACAACTTGTGGGTCATGCAATAATTCAATTCTGATCCCAGCAATAAAATGGAGAGACAACACTATGTGAATGATGGTGTTGGACCCAAGAATTGGATCAACATATTTCTAATTTCAAGAATCAATATCACATATGCTATTCTGGCTAGATTGGCTTTTATGGTGTTAATAGGCGGAACTTCAAATTTGGGCAATCGGCAATGGTCGTTCCAAGATGTCTTTGCTACTTCACATTGTCCTTTTCATGTTATTACCAGTGCATAAAAAATGCAGGTATAATCCTGGTGCAGTTAAGTGTCTTCCCAAGCTGGTTTCATTTTGTGTTCACATGTTATGTTTTTTTTTTTTTTTTTTTTTAATGCTTCTAGCATCTATAGTTTGTATCCAGTCGTTTACCGTGACCATGGAACTTGTTGGTATTCGGATGAGCTAAGTGGTTAGTCTATCAGCTAGATGGATAGGGAAGTTAGCTTTAGTTTATTATGATTATTTAGTTAGTTCTCATACTCTTATAATTAACACTGTGTGATTTGATTTAATGAAAATTGTATCCCTAAATTTTGTTAGGAAAAATCAACTCCTTAAATAGAATTTTGTACTTCAAGAGATTAGTATCTTCTTAAAAAAATACAACTTTTGCTTAAAAATATTTCTAATTATAAAATAAAGCGTTCATTTAATGTTTTTTTTGTTATTAAGATATTGAATATCTTTATTTTTTTATTAAATATTTTTTATGGTGTTACTCTATGAAAAATGAGGAAAAAGATGATAATAAGTGTACAAAGTTGATGAGATATTGATATTTTACAACTGAATGTAGAGGCTATAAACAACACACTTAAGGCTCTCGATAAACTATTAATGGAATAGTACTTTCTTTATTCCTTTTTATTCTTCCTTTTTAAAAGATAGCCATACATTCTTTTTTAAGTTTTTAATAGAATTTTCATCATTATTTCTCTCCCATTTACAATAACTATATAAAGTAGGATACAACTTTGGTGTAACTTTAAGTTCTTTAAGAGTTGTTCAATTGAAATTGGAGTTTCATTTTGGTAACAAACATGAATCTTTAATGTTGACCTTGGTTGCATGGGTTAATGAAGTGAAACTCTAATTATGATTTTTATCCATGAGTGACATTTGTAAGGGTTTGTAGATATCATGTTATCACAATTTACTATAAGGTTGAACCTGCAAATGGTTGATTCAAAATGTGAAGCCAAACATGAGAATTGTGAATTTTTGTTTTTGTCGAGGAGGAAACTAATTATATGAGATTTGACATTGTGATCAAATATATCATCATCATTATCATTATTCTTTTCACGTGCTAGCAACTGTTGCAATGACAAAGAAATGATTTTGCCGGAAATGTTTAGCTAGTGAAGGTTGAAGAATGAATTTGTAAAAAAAGGCAAGGGCAACAATTGTTAGAATTTAGTATATGTTAGTGGCTATCACATTGTGGTTATTTATTATTAGACAATTCTTATTTCTATCCTATTATTAAGGACATATATAAAGTGTTGGTTTTAGTTATTAGGAGTTATCAAACATGGAGTATTCGCTTTACTTTCACTTACCATGTAAAAGGCTATATATAAGTTGATGAGTGTGAAATGGGATTTTTGACTTTGACCAAACTCTCGGTTGTGTTAACTGAAGTCTAAAATCTGCTAACAATGTTGTTGCTCTCTAACATGATTGAGACATCTTAGATTAGGAGTGAGTACTAACAAAAGTCACTTTTTTTTTTTTTTTTGTGAATTTAGCAAAAGTCACTTCGACACTAAGTCAGTGACTATTTTATCAGAGTATCAACATGTAATAAATTTTCACCTAATATAGTGACCTTAATTGTACTTATATGAGTTTTGAACAAGCTAGATTCAATGGCATGGAGCCCAAGGCTAGAGATATCAAAACGAGCCCCTAGCAAGTCGAAGCGTCAAAAGCAAGTCGAGCCAATTTTCATATAGGCATATGTTTCACTGGTCTGGACAGGACAAAAGTAAACATGTCAAATAATAAATAAAATATGGCATTTACTTTTTACATCATATATTTTTCTAATACACCCAATATAAATAGTGCATTTTAAAAAATGTACTATTTATACTGAGTGTATTAGAAAAATGCTTAGTGTAAAAAACAAAGGCCATAAAATATACCATGCCAAATAGGTATGATAATTTTTGACCTTATATTTCACTGGCTTGACCTAGACTATTTATCCCATCTAATTAGATTAAAGTGTCTTTTTCTTTTCAAGATGCAAATTTGCAAGCCTAACCTGGCTTGACTCATATGATAATCGGGTTGGGTTGTTTTTTACAGTTCTATCCAAGGCGTCTCATAGGTGATATTATTGTATTTTGATGTAATGATAGATTAAGTTTATTTTAGGTCAATGTATGGTTCATTGTGAACAAGTGTATTTTACAAATCCAGTGTTTAGGTGTTGACCTTAATCAACACTTACGATTTGGGTTAATATGATGCTTTAGGCTGAGGTGTCCCACTACACAAATTAAACCTCAAGCTTAATCCATAACATAAGCCTATATTATTGTTTTATTAATGTAGAAAAAAAAGTGTCTCCTTGTTTTTCTATCACTATCCCAAGTCTTCTATATTTCTTTAGAAATAATATTTAGTATTGTTAAGATCCCATATCAACAATAAATACAATCAATTAGGTCCTTGTATTAAGAACCTAATTAAAAACACAAAATGCAAGTTCAGGTACCTAATTTAAAGAAATTAAAAACTATCAAATAGTTGAAGGACGCAAATTAATTTAATCTTTAAAATAAGTCATTTAAATGAAAGAAATATCTTATTAATGAAAAATATTATTTTTATTTCTTTATTTTTAGGAAGTATCCATGGATATTCACAAATATAAAAAAAAAATACGAGTAACTTATATATGAGTACCCAATGAATAATGAGAAAGTGCTAGTGAATTATTATTCAACAGAACTATTATGTTCTCATCCCTAATTAGGTTTAGTCTAAATTCAAGATGTAATCAAAGCGTATCATATATTCTAAATTTGACTAATATAAAAAAAGAACTTATGAAGGATTTACTTTGGATGTTGTTGAGATCTCATATCAATTATATATATGATTCAAGAAAAAAATTGTATAAATTATAATGTAATCCTCGTCTTATGTTATGAACTAACTTTTAAAATTAAATTATATTTATTCCAAATTTAAGAGGTATCAAAGCTTTATTATAGGTTTTGACATAAATTGAAAGCAACAATCTCAACATAAACGACTACAGAACACGTGGCAAAAAGTTCATTTGTGCAGCAAACAATTCCAAAGTTTGATGGGCATTAATGCATTATGATCGATGGGAGAAGGGAATTAAGATAAATAGGAATTTCTCATGGAGAGCTTATGGTCAAAGGTTATGGAGTTTAGTGGAAAATGAAATTACTGTATAATGGTAAAAAAATTGCTCTGATTGAAGCACAAAGGAAAAATATAAGGAGCAGAAGTTGAAGGACTTGAAAGTAATGAATTGTTTGTTTCAAGCCTTAATTAGATCATTCAGTCCTAGAGAAAATTCTAAATAAGGATTCAAGTTAAAGGACATATAAGACTCTTCAAAACTAAAATTATCCTATCTTTCTCCTAATTTTCTTTATCGAGGAGGGACTTCTTTTAATTTTTATTATTAATTTTCATCATTTTTGTAATGTCTTATTAGTTTCTAATTTAGTATTTACTCAAAATAAAATACTTTTATTACAATATAAACGGAACTATGACATAATCAAATTTGTTTTCATTTGAAAATAAAATTTATTCTTCGTATCTGGTCGTTCATGTACAACTCTCTAGAAATCGGCATCTTCTATGCACGTGTAAATATAATTCATAAAATAATATTTGAAAAATTAAGGATGAAAATAAATTTAGTCTGAAATAACATTTCACACTAGTCTAATAGTTCGTTCTGCTGAATATGTTTGCAGAAATTTTGCTCGAATAAGAATAACGCTTTGGTCCTCAAAAAAGAATAACGCAATGGATTTACTATACAAGTTACAATTGAAAAATATGATTAACTATCCTTATTAGTTTCAGAATTTTTATATTTGATATTTCTGTTCAATGATGGTAGCCGGGTTTCAACATATGATTTTACGCAAACTAGTTTAATGGATTAATTTTTTTAAGTGTTTATTATGAAAAAAAAAATTATTTATTAAATTTACAAACATATATACTTGTAAACGTAAGAACCAAAGTTCAAAGAAAATGGTCTACATTTTTTTATACGTAAAAATGTTTTTGGTATAGAGCTATATATAAATTAATTGGACGAATGCCCGCATTAGTCATGTGATTGAGATGCAATTAGTTTACTAAAAATTTATGCGTTGCATACGTAAATATAAAATTGTAAAATGTTTGATATCAACAATTTTGTTGGCGTTGCATGTCTGCTAATCACTAGTTTAGTAGGAATTCTATCTAATTTAATCATTCCTCCAGAAGCAATATTGGTTAAAAACTGATGCAAGTACGATTTCTTTTGATATATTATTAATTTTTGGTCAATAGGCATCGAGAGGGGATGAATTTCATGACATTTAATTAATATAAGACCCAACAATCTGCAGTCTGTAATTTTGCCCAAGAACAAAATGACAAGGCACTATCCGTAATTTTCTCACCATGTGCGATTGTTTGTGATCGTCATCTAACAACTACGATTGAAAAGTGTTACAACTAAGTAACAGAGATATCCTTAATTAGATTTCACATATATTGTAATGTGTTCATGTGAACTTGTCTTCTACTACTTGAATGTCTTGTTTTTGTTTGCAGAGGAAGAAAATGTTCATATGCTACCTTAATTAGTCTGGATCCCTAAACAATTTATAACTATTTTGATATAGTGAAACAATTTGTAAATATATATATATTTTTTTACGTTTTTTTCTACAGGTTGAAATTCATACAGGTCTCCCTAGTTTGGAAATTGGAAATAAGATCCACCAAATGAGAAATATATATTTCACCCAGTATAAAAGAGTATATAAAAAACAGGGTGTATTAATAGTATTTCTTGTTATGAATTTACTTACTGCTGATTGACAGTATTTTTTTTTAATACATGATAAGAATTTATTAGCAGACCAAATGTCATAATCAGTAGTTACAACTTGCCTTGCTAGTTGAAGATATAGGCACGTTTGACAGCTAATTTTCTAATATATTTTTATTTAAGAAAACACTAAAAATCATAGATGTATATTACTTATACAAATAAGTATGTTATGAATTGATCAAATTCTGTGAAACCATATGTGAAATTGGTTAAATAACGAGAGAATTCATGCATGATATATTTCTATGCTAAAAGAAATTGTGCAAGTTTTTCCTAAGAATCTTGTGGACTGGTCATGGATCTGCAAGTGGTCAAGTTAATACAAATATGTTTTGAGAAAAATTGCGTTGGGCTAGCCGCAATGTGAATATGTGATCCATAACGAACGATCAAATATGTTAATTGTTTTCTGTAGCAGTTTGACATTATAAAATTTCAAACAAAAAAATATTAAAAAAATAATTCAAACAAATACTATATATTTAATTACTCTCTAGATCATTGGCCTAAAAGAGACCATGATTAGGATGAAATGAAAATAATCATAGGATCTTGTCTCAACGAAGATTTTAAATGAAAGGGTCATTGCCACATAATTGGACATAAATTATGAATGTTGCATACCCAATAGTCAAAAAAGAACAGAGGGGCTAGATAGCCATTGCCTATTAGACATTTTATTAGATATTCATGTATCGTGTTTGATTTAAATTATTTATTGTTTAAGTGTGTAACTTCATATTATATATTCCTTTCACTAGGGGACAATGTGCCTTGGCATGCACTACGTCAAAAACGAGGGTTTATTAAGATCAGAATGAAAGATTATAATATCTAGCAAGATGAACAAAAAGTCTAAGTTTTCTGTTAGATATCTCTAGAAGACTAGAACTACAACGACACTAGTGATTCAATAGAGAATGAAGTATAATTTCATTAATCAGCAAGATTATGAATGAGAAATAGTTTAATTTTGTGTCTTATTATCCAACAAACATTGATTGCTGATATGGTCCACCATGCATGCCTTTGCTTAACCCCCTTTCCCCACATAAAAGTAGCTAAATGCAGACAATATAAGAAATTGAAAGCTATGAGATTAAATACAATTGCTTAGGTGGAACCTAACTTCATCACTAGCAGAATAGGAATTCGAAGTTTAAATCAACAAACCGTCATGATAGTAAAGTAAAAATGGATTATTAAAAAAGTATATAATTTCATGTAGGAATTAAACTACATGGATTTATATGAACAGAGCTCTCGTGTTTGAATGAATAAAGTAAAAAATCATTATGCCTTCCAGTTAAC
Organism: Glycine tomentella; assembly: GCA_007407185.1. Taxonomy (NCBI): domain Eukaryota; kingdom Viridiplantae; phylum Streptophyta; class Magnoliopsida; order Fabales; family Fabaceae; genus Glycine; species Glycine tomentella. The sequence continues at coordinate 902,206 of PYAF01005619.1, forward strand.
TTTATGTTCTCTGCTTCAATAGCAGGGTGAATAAACTTCGGGGCAAGATCACATTAAAAATGTAGCAAGCATGTATTGTTCTACCAAAATTTAAGCAACAAAAACAGATAGAAACCAAGATTGACAAAACGGTAACCTAACTTCTATCATTTCAAAAGAGACTCTGATAGACAAGCAAAAGCGTTACTTTTGTCTTTCTCTTGCATTTTCCTTTTGTCAGCATGCCCTTTCTTTAATTCTAACGGTAGTTTTCTTAAATTTAATTGACATGGTTGTCTAAAACCTTATGCTTTGTCTGGTACGAGTCTTTTGAGTGAAAAGAAAGAGATTAAAGGACAATAGACCATAGAGAAGCAATCCCATGAGCACACATGACATATTGTTGGATGGAGTATAAATTGAAACTTTTTTACACTTTTTAAATAAAAAAAATAAGCTGCAGTAAAAAAAAATCAGCTTAAATTTATTTTTAATTAAAACTAATATTGTAAAATCAAAATTATTCAAAATTAAGTTTATAGATGTTGATACAAATACATATCAAATATGTTTTATATAAAAAAAATCATTTTACTTATTAATTTTTATCATCGTATCTTTTCCATTAACTTTTATATTTTTCATTTGAATATGACATATACAAAAAAATTAGGTTATATATATTTTCAATTTTACTTTCCTTATCTTCTTTAACTGAAAGAAAGAAAAAGTGTCGTCTTATAACCAAACATACGATGTCGTAATACCAACAAAAGGCAGTGCTTTTTCTTTTCAAAAAATCCATTTATAATAATATATTTAAATTGAAGCCCAAAAATTATATCATTAACACCTTAGGATTTATACTAATTTTACTTTCTCCATGTCAGCACTTTAATTTACTGATATTCACCTGTTAGGTGAATCTTACATTCTCATGTTTTTCATTTTGTAACTCACTATTTTTTAACACCAATGTCTTTTTTATGTATTTCCAAATTTAATATATTTTATTTATTTATTGAAATCGAACTCAGGTACTAAGTTTCCAAATTTCAACCAATGTATGTTAAACAATAACTCTGCTCCTTTCTCCTGCTAAATTTGTAGGAATCATTCTGATATATTAAAACAAAGAAACTATGGTTATCATGTCTTTTAGAACCTTGTGGATAAGTAGTTCATTAGCAACATCTTAATATATAATGTTTATGAAAGGGAAAATATTTTGTATTTTTCTCCCTTACACCTAAAAAGGCACGTAATTATACTTTTGTGGCTTAAAACCAGTAACTCTATGAAGTTTTTAGTTGACATTCCTTTATATGACTTAACTCACTTAAGAGAGATCCAAATTCTCTATTAATGTTTTGCATCTAATTTAATATTTGGCAATAAAAAGTAACACCGCAATAAAAAAATGACAAATAGGAGAGAAAATATCATTTTTTTAATATTGTGCTATTTTTTAATTAGAGAAATAAGAAAAAGAAATTACAAATAGAATAAGGTAATTAACTTTTTAAAATTTAGCCACACCATGCATATGTATGCATTATTTAATTTCCTTCATACCTCTTGTCCTGTTGTACATCCTCCCCCAGTCCCTCGTACCTTTTTCCTTGTTTTTTTTATTTTTTATTTTTTTAAAAAAACTCAAATTACACAAACCATCATTATTTGCAGTCAAGCGACTTAATTGCTTTCTACAAAACATTATTATCATCTCATTACGAAAACAATTAAAACTGGTCATCGCCGAAGCAACACCGCAGATTCACACCCTACCCCATTGATGAAAACAACCCAAAAAGTTTAGACTTTTTCCTTAACCCTCCATCCCCAAATAAAAGTCGAGCCCTTGAAATAGAAA
>PYAF01005619.1:904157-921108 GCA_007407185.1 Glycine tomentella
CATTATTTGCAGTCAAGCGACTTAATTGCTTTCTACAAAACATTATTATCATCTCATTACGAAAACAATTAAAACTGGTCATCGCCGAAGCAACACCGCAGATTCACACCCTACCCCATTGATGAAAACAACCCAAAAAGTTTAGACTTTTTCCTTAACCCTCCATCCCCAAATAAAAGTCGAGCCCTTGAAATAGAAATAAAATATAAATGAAATCAAATCCATCCATTAAAATTGAGATTATGACATAACCAAATGAAGCCTCAAGCACTCTCTAATCTCTATCACACCCGTGGGCCGTGGTTTAGGGGAGAATGTAGAATTGGGAAAAACAATAATAAATGTGAAAAACAGTAGGTACTCTTTGGATATGCAAAACCAAAGGCGACTGCTTTCTTTTCAATTAAGATAATGGTATGAGATTACATTGTATCTACATATGAAAAATTATCTTGTTTAATAAATTTTTATAAAAAAATTACTATCTATAAATGAAAATGAAAGATATATTATACGTAATTTTATCTTTATATATATAAATTTAAATTCATCATCAATTTGAAATATAGTTTTATCGTGACTCATTCTCTAATTCACAGAAAAATTATAATGTAAATTTAGTTTAGACCAATAATAATCACATATTATAAACAAAATTAATATATGATCAAAAGTGAATTGAAGAACAATAGTTTCTCTCTAGCCGAGAAAAAAGAAAAAGAAAAAAAAAGATCAGTCAGTGTTTCACTGAAAGTCAATCTTTCCCACCATTTCTTTCCTCTCCCCTTCCTTCCTCTCTCTAACCCAAGTCACAATCTTGAAATCTTTCCCTTCACTATAAATTCCACCATCCCATTCCAACCGACACCCATTTTTCTACCTTCGTGATTCGGTTTCACACACAGACACACACGAAAAAAGAGAGAGAAGAGAAACACACAACACAACACAAACACAAGCATGGAGGTGGAAGTGATGGTTCCACCGGTGGACTTCAACTTCGACAGCAACTGCTCCTCCCCCTTCATCACCGCCCCTTCCAGCCCCCAATTCTTCGCTTCCAACAAACCAAACTTCTTCTTCAGCGCCCCCACCAGCCCCACACGTGGCACCTCCTCCTTCTTCCACGACTCCCCCTCCTCTTCCTCTGTTCTTCCCCATGAAGAACAACAAGATTTCGAGTTCAATTTCAGCGGCCACCTCGACCGCCCTTCTCTCTCCGCCGCCGAGCTCTTCGACGGCGGAAAAATCCGTCCTTTGAAGCCGCCGCCGCGGCTTCAATGTCCGGTAACATCCCCAAGGTCGAAACTTTCTCCCCGCAAGAAGAAGAAAGACTTCGACCCTTTTGCAGAGGCAATGAAAGAAACTCTTAAAAGAGAAGAACAAGAAGAAACACGAGGGAGGGAAAGGGTTTCGGTTTCTGGTCGTAAAGGAAGCAGGTCGTTGTCCCCTTTGAGAATCTCCGACATCGTCGTGTGCGACTCCGAAGACAAAAGCGTTTCTTCCTCAACAAGCAACAACAGCAACAACAACAACAACTCAAAAACATCCTCGTTTTTGTCTTCGATTCCCTTCACGAGAAAATGGAGGTTCAGGGATTTTCTCCTCTTCCGAAGCGCCTCGGAGGGAAGAGCAACAGACAAAGATCCTCTGAGTAGAAAATACGCGGTTCTGTCGAAGAACAACAACGAGGATGTTCGGAACTGCAGCTTCCGGTCCACGGAGAGTACTTCTTCCGGTTCGGTCTCGAAGCGGCGCGGACCGGTCTCGGCCCACGAGCTGCATTACACGCTGAACCGGGCCGCGTCGGAGGAGATGAAGAAGAAGACTTTCTTGCCTTACAAGCAGGGGTTGTTGGGCTGCTTGGGCTTTAACCCTGGTAATATGCATAATCACATTTCTAAGGGGATTGGGTCTTTGACGCGTTCTTAGTCAAATCCAAATTCCTCGTTTGGATCTAGCTTTGCTCTCTTTCTTATCTTGGTGTTTGTGGTTAATTAGGTTTCATACTGCCACATGTTCACTTCGTGTTTTTTTTTTTTCTTCATATTGTTGTCTCCGTGTTTACATCAGAGACTGAAATTTGTGTCAAAATATTTGTACCATTCACACGAACATATATGAATATATATGATACGTTTACTCACACATGTGACATGCCTGTATTTATTTAGCTTTGGTATTTTTCATATTTGGTAGTAGGACGTTATGTTTGGTCAATTGTTGTCAAATACACTAACAAGTAGTGATATGGTATAGCCTGGCTCATTTCGCAGAGTAACATTTTAGCTATTTGATTAATGATTAATTGGGAATTGCATGTATTCCATACACTTTGTTGGTTTTGCTTAGGATGAGAGAAAAATTTGTAATTTGATCTAACGAGAAAATCAAAAGAAAAGAAAGTTAATTTTTTTGTTTATAATGGTTAATTTCTATTTATATTTTTTTTCTTTTTTACTAAATAAAAGAAAATTCATCCTTACACATATTTTCTCTCAGTCCTCTATTTTTTCCTTTAATTCAAACATTGATATATGTTGGATCCGTGTTTTACCATACTGAGGTGTAATATATAATTTCTCATACACTCTTTTTATTTTTATTTTTATTATTGGTGAGAATTTATTAAAAAAATGATTTTAATGAATGTTATCAAATATAAAGTAAGACTCATAATAAGAGTTGTATAAAATACTAGTTTTAGAAAAATAAAATTATTACGTGATATGGTTCCAAGTTCCAACTAATCTTTACACAATACTTCGAGGTTATTAATGTTTTCTAGTAAATACTAGGGAGCATTCTGCTATTTCCTATTGGTAATGATCTGAATCCTAAGCAAGCTATGTTTTCAACATCCAAAAATCTGTGCTATTGCCCTGAATAATTCTTCCATAAGATACGAGTTTGGCTTGCAAGACTTTCAATTTTTTAGAACTTTTTGATGCATTCATGGTGAAAGTTTTAAACGAAGAATGATAACAGAACATGCTTAATTAGCTAAAAGAACCAAGAAAAAACCTCAACGTGGAAAGAATATAAGCACGGTGAAACTGAAAGGTATAAACGGAGAATGATAACTGAACATGCTTAGCAAAAAGAACCAAGATAAAACCTCAACGTGGAAAGTATATAAGCATGACATAAGAAAAAGAAGGAAGCTAGCTTTTGGTCTTATATAAATCATTAGGCTTTGGAAAAATGATGGCAACGGTGTTGTACAGTGTAAAGTGTGTGGTTGAAATGGGCACCCACAGTCAAATTAAAGTAAAAAAATTAAAGGGAGATATACCAAACTTGTGATTATTTGTCGATCACTGCAGATCCTGTAATGATGAACACCTAACAAAAATACCTGTAATTAGAATAAGAAAGCCTAATTATGTGGCGGGTCTCCGAATAAACAAACTCCTACCCCTTCCTCCCCACACAAGCATATAAGAAAACAAAATGGAGGACTGTGTAGTACATCTAGAGGAGAAGAAAAATTCATAAAGTAATTTGAAAATAAAGAGAGACTAATTTAATTTTCACATGTTTTCTATCCTATGTACTCCACTAGGTGAATAAAATTATGAGATGCATATTAAGGTGAATATCACTTTGCCACTTGACAGTTGTCTCAACTTCATTTGCGAAAGTGATTTCAGTAGAATTAAGTATAGGTTTGGGTTACAGTTAAAAAAGTGAAATTTGATTGAATTTAACTTTCTAAACTTAAGTTTTGTTAAAAGTGAATAATTTTAGAGTAGTCAATCTTAGTTTAGGTAAACAAACTCAATCAGAAAAAATATTTATCAAACAAGCATGCATAACCTTCAATGAAAGCCAGCCCTCAATTTGGATGTTCAAATGCTAAACCAAACACAATCTAAGTGCATATTTATATTAAAGTTAGGAGAATAAGTATTTTTATTTTAGAAGCAACAATGTTTTTTTCTTATTCATTTGATACATTGGAATTTGTTATTGTGTATTAGAATTCACAAATGTACTTTTCAAACCTTAATCCAAACGTAGCATAATTAATCGCAAACCAAAGAATTAATGATGATTCAGCAGAATTTCATTGACTTGCTGGAGAATTGAATAATTTTCACTCCTCTCATCATTAGTCTCGTATGACTTATCTTAATTTATTTTTGCCCGCAGTCTTGAGTGGTGTTCATAGTTTGCTAATGCATGGAGCTAACTAGCATTAAATAATGTGACATACAAGGTGAAAAGATCAAATTGTATGTACAATCCAGACAAGCAAGTCAGAAATAAACGCAAAAAAGTTTCTTCTGACCATTAAGCAGTCATGAACTTGTGATACTGTAGCAACTCTTGTACTATAGGACCACAGTCCCCAGCTTCAAAAGCAAAGCACAGCGTGACCTTAACATACGAATAAAGCTAGCAAAAGCAGAGCACACCGTGCAAAACTTTGGAAATGACCTACCACGTTCTTCCTCCTAAATTCTAATACATAGTTGATTAGTTGTACTACAAATACTTTATAGAGATATAATAAAACAATTTAATAATAAATTTCAGTTTTCGGAGTAGTTTATCATACCTCTTTTTAACTCACATTTTATCAAATCAAAATTTCAAGTGTATGAAGTTTGAAAAGCTTTGATACGTGGAATGAGATGGGATAACGTATTAGATAGGTTTAGTTTAGATATATTTAATGTCTCTATATAAATATAGTGGTTTTTATTTTCAATTTCCATAAAAAAATAGTTTTTTATTCCCATAATTAATATTTGTTGTCATCTATTATGGTTTTGTCTGTAAGCCTGTAAACCTGTCATTTTTTTTGACAGAAAACCTGTAAACCTGTCATTAGCAAATAATAATCATATATTTTACATTCTTGTAAATATAATAATTTTGTTTTTATGTTCCTATCAAATACAGTAATTTTTCTTTAGTTTCTATAAAAATAATGTTTTTTTATTTTATTTTTAGTTTACGTTATTTCATCCATAAAATATAACGAATTATGTTTTATGTTTTTCTTAATTATAATGGTTGAGAACAAAAAGAAAAGTGACAGCAAAAATTACAGGGAAAAATATTTTTACAAAGACTAAAAAAATAGCTATATATTTATTGGCCTTAATTAAAAACATATTTTTATATATATCAAACTATTCATGTCCTTGTGAGTTGATTTTATGGTAAAACTGGATCAGGAATAAGTAAGAAAAAGATGAATCTCAATGTTTATTATGCTAAGAACAAACAAGGGGGTCGCTGTCTATCATTTTACCAATTCAAATACTCAATCATGAACTACGTACGCTAGCTAATACCGACATATATATATTTCAGTTGAAAAATCAATATTTAGTATGCTGCAATCAGTGATTCGAGCATATGATGATTTCCAGCTAAATTTATAAAAAGAAAGAACTGAGGTCCGTTTTTACTTATCCATGCATGCATGTTCATGTTCATGCATGTGGTTACGCAGTCCTTTAAAAGAAAAAAGAAAAAGGCAAATGTTTTTTAGGAAAAGAATGAAAAACAACATAGCCAAGCCATGCATGCATAATTGTCTTTATGTAAAGGCAACTTCTGTCCATTGAAGAGGAAACCCAAATGATTATGAAGCTCTACAATTTGTTAGCTACTACACTTTTCTCGCCTACTTTATTATGTGCCACTTTTTTTTATTTTTTTTATAACTTATTATGTGCCACTTTGGAGTGTACAATACAACACATAATATATCAGGATCGAGCATAAGTGACCATATAAGTCCACGTTAACACAATATATTTATGCTCATTTTCTATGCGGGATCGTCCTAGTCATAGAGGACTGTCATAATACCATGGTGAAATGTATGCATAGATCAAGTAGAAAAAAATAAGGTTGAAAATATAGAGTTGAAAAATGGTTGGTTATTAGAGGGGATTAAATGGATCACTAAGTAATCCATGATAGAAATCATTTTGACTTTATCATTCAGCTACAAGACGAAGACCAATAGATTATGTGTAATTTTAGATTAAAGTTGAGAGAGCTTAATTAAAAGTATTTTTAAGCTAAAAACAACAAATTTTCCCTTCTCCAGTATTAAAAGTTGGAACATGCAATTTTATATTGGAACTGACAAAAGTACTTTTGTAATTTCAAACCAAAAAGATAAGGTATATATGGCTTGTTTTCCCGAAATTCATTCATTGTAATTTAAGAAGCCTCTATCTTTCTCAATTTATTTCTTACGTAATTTGTATCACTAAATTTGCCTAAAGGTTAGGCTAAAACTATAGATTTTTTTTATGGAATATATAATATAACTATAGATAATGTTAAATAATATTTTTTTTATTTCACTTTTATGTAAAGATAGTATAATCTTATTATTTGTTGGATTTATATTTTCCTTTTGTCTCTCTTATATATTCAGACTTTGTATTTTGGTTGAATAGAGTTGAACTTCTTCATCTCTCTTTTCACTCTTTCCATTTTCTTCTTTCTCTTTTTTTATATTTGCATTCTTGATATGGTATCTAGAACAAGTTCGATTCAAGTCATAACTTTCGTAGTCCGCACTATCAGTTATCTATGATGTAGTTCGCGCAGTCCACACTCCATCAAACAACAATTTTTTTTATTTGCAATTGCTGATTCATTAACTATTGGATTCAGCTGGATTTTGGACAGAGTTCGGAATACGATTTTCTTCATTCTGTCGGGTTGGATCATGGAGACAAGGTATGAAGAGGGAGAAAAGTGGTTTGCGGCAGCAACTCTTTTTTTTTTTCACGTTTCTGGAATTTTTGTTTCACCTTCATGTTGCAATTTGTGAGCATTTACATTAACTGTTGTAATAGCAGCTGTTTGGACAGACCATTTGCAATCTTTCGGCTGATCCTATTTGAATCTTCACATCTAAGGTTTTGCAGTGACTCATTTGCCAAAAAATGAGCTTTCTCTCCATTGTATGTTGTCTTTATTGTTTTCTAATTGTCATTTGTTGTAATGGCTAGTGAAAGAGATGGTTTTTTTTTTTTCTCTTCTTTCAATCTATTAGTGTGCATTTAAATGGGTAGAATTGCTCCTATTGGAGTTATGACAAATATAGTTATTTTAAGCAAAAGGATCATTGAAAAGCACAATGCCTGAAATTGTTGAATAAATCACAATAGCCCTATGCAACTATTTCTTCACTAGTTTCGTGATTTGCTTTAAGAGAGACACATGATTTGCTTTAAAGAATCTTTTAATCACAATCTTTATTGTTCTTAATTATAATTTAACGATTATTATTAGTTGTTTTGATTTTTTATTTTAATAACTGTTCTCATTTGAAACATATATAATAGTATTTTTATATTGAGATTTGATTAAAATGAATAAATTTAAGCTAATATGTATATCATATATATCATAGTTTTCTATTATTTTCTTAAAAAACAACTCTCACTTTAAATTTTTAATTTGATTTTAATTGTTTATTACTTTAGATAGTGAAATGAAAATAATAATAGTAATAATAATGAAATAAAAGAAACCTCAATCAAACTTAACTATATTCTCTCAGAATTAAAGATATTTAATATTCATTAAGTTTTCATAACATTAAATTAATATTTTAAGTTTTAGTTATTCACTTAAAGAAAATTTTGAATTACTTTAATATTTTTTATCAATGTTTAATTTTTTAGAATCAACATTAATTTTTTCAAACTATCAATAAATTAATCTTTTATCATTGAAACTAAATTTAAAAATTGTTCAAACTTCAAAAATTTAAATAATTGTGTTTTTATATTTTACTAATTTTTATACTTTATTCTTTATATTTTGTATGTAGTAAATACCTTATTTACCAAATAAATGCTAGTTGATTTGCATACATAGTGATACATACAGATACTGTAGAACTTGAGAAACTTCAAATATGGCCCTCTAGATTAGTTGGAGGCAGGAGACACGCGTCACCATCAGCCGAAATTATTGACTCGTAAATCTTAAATAATTAAGGATAAAAAATAGTCAGGGTATGTGCTCGTTTTATTTGTTTTTTACTAAGACAAAATATAAATTAATACCAAAATACTAGTATAAAAGAAACCTGAAATATCAAATATGTTATAATGTTAGTATGTTAAAAGAGTCATTGGCATCATGATTGAGTTTGCTAATAATAATTAAGCAACTTATCCTACAATTCAATGTGTCATAATTAACCTATTCCTAATCTTTTCATGGTGTATCTATAACTCAACAATGATTTGAGATTCTAGATCAATGATGTCAATGATTAATATGTACACATAATATGCATGATTAATTTGTTAATTTTTTAATAACTTTTAAATTTTTGTAGAATAATCTCTATTGTTATAATGATGTGACATACATTTTAGTATGTTACACCAATGACCATTTTGAAGTAACAAGTTAAATGATATGTTTAGATGCATGTTGTCGGTAAGAGGTGAAAAAGATTATTTCAAAATAATATTATTTTCATGAATTAATTTTGAAGTAACAAGTGAAATAATTTGTGTATTTTGTTAGTGGAATCATATTTTTGTCAAAAGAACATTTTTGAAAAAAATAATATTTAAAACACATGTGGATATTTTAAATAGTAAATCTGATAGTGAAAATAGTTGCTCCCTAGATTTGTTGTGTGCTCTTACTGAATTAGTTTTACAATAATTTGGATTTAAGGTGTTAGGGTTGAGGCTAAAACTTTATACACTCATACTATTGTTTCTTGTACTTTTTATTGTATTCCAGAATTGGGAAATGTAGGAAGTAAAAGTGGTAGTGCAGGAAGTAATAACCCAGGGATTGATATACATAATAGACCTACTTTCACCAACATGTCAAAATCCTAGATTTTGTTGGGCTCTAACTCAATCCACTTAAAACAAAGTCTTAAAATGAGTGAATGAAAAAAGTGTTTACTCTGCACCAGTTTCATAGTAAGCCAGAATATTATACCTACTTTCAATCAGTTATTCTTTTTCATTGTTTTCGATTATTAATGGGGTCGGAGAATGCTCGATCAAAGAAAGTATCATAATTTGTGGTATGGGAATATAAAAAGTAAAAGCATTAGAATAATTATGCAAAGTATATGTTATATAAACTTGTTGTGAAATGTTTTTAACTCGGTCTCAAAGCAGAAAATTAAGATTAGGAGACTATGAAAACAAGAATTCAAATGCTTTTAACTCTGTCTAAGAGCAAGAGGTAGTTCGTATTTTTGCTGTCAAGTGAAGTGAAATAAAATCTCTTAGAAATACAAAACCCGTCTTTTGGAAAGAATGCCAGAAATTATAGTTAAATGGATGTGTGTGTGTGTGTGTGTGTTACTCGAGCCCAGTATATGGTGTCCTCTAGTTTAGCCCTATCATAATTGGGCCTCAGGGCTTTTCTGCCTAAACAAAGACCTTTCACAAAAAAACTAATCAAATAATCCAACCAAACTTGTTGACAAAAAAGAAAACATATCGCAGTTAGAAAAAATAGAAGAAGAGAGGCGAAAGAACTGAATCATATTAATTAAAAAAACATGCAAATGTAAATGATGGTGGAGAACAGAAGAAAAAAAAATACAAAATTCGTAAGAATGAACATATATATGTGTAAAATTTAATGGATCTGATGAGAAATACTGATAAAATTGAGACAAGGTAAGGAACATATAGGTTTTTGACTTCCCCCCCCTTTCTTTCACCAAAAAAAAAGCATGAAAGAAAGGTGTAGTTTTTAAAATAAGCAAATTTTAAATGTAACTATTATTAACTTTAGGGGAAGTTTGTGTAATAATAAGTCTTATTTTTTATAATAAAAAAAAACTATATAACATTGAAAGAAATACTCCTTCTATCTCATATTATATGTCACTTTTCATATTTTAATTTATCTATTAAAAAAATCCTTCTTGTAAAACTAAGACAATATTAGGCACGATTTTTTTAATAATACTTTCATTTATTAATTGCCACTTAAAGAACTCACAATTTCATCTTAACAATTTTAATAAGAGCGATTTCTTATGAAAAACCATTTTATAATAACATCTTATACCATTACTATTTTTTTTTTTTTCAAAATATACGTTATCTTACAAAAAGTACATAATAAAGAGTAGAGTTTTTTTAAAAAAAAAAAATAAAGAGTAGAGGATCTATAAATGAAAAGTAAAAAAAAAAAATAAAAAAATAATCAAATCAAACCAAATTGCTCCATTCTCAATCTTATCTCACCTCTAGTGGAGAAGACTTCTGATTAAGACGAGAAAAAGAAAAAAAAAAAAAAATCTGATCTGACCTCACCTAGATTCAACTCCCTCACACATAGGAAAACAGCAGCAACAGTGTGTTTTGTTTTTGGGTGGTAGCATAAAGAACAACCACCACCCACCACCCACCACCGTTCTTTCACTACATCACTACAGCATAGGTTTTTGTTTTAGAGCACTGAACTGAGCAGTTAGCACCACCATAAAGAACAGCCACCCACCACCGTTCTTTCTTTCTGCCAATGGATCAATCTTTCCTTGTTATGCTCTCCAATCTCCTCCACCTCCACAACTCCCTCGACCCCACCACCTCCCTCCTCTCCGACGCCCTCTCCTCCTCCTCCTCCTCCTCCTCCGCCTCCCTCCTCCACTCCTCCTCCATCGCCCCTCTCCTCTTCTTCACCATCGCCTCCGTCCTCTCCTACGTCGCCTCCACTCGCCCCTCTCCCACCGTCACCACCAACAACACCACCACCAATTCCAACAACAATAACCCTTCCTCGGACTACTCTGTCTCCGCCTTCCGCGCCCTCTCAACAGAACACATCTGGTCCCTCGAAGCCCCTCTCCGCGACGCCCACTGGCGCTCCCTCTACGGCCTCTCCTACCCTGTCTTCACCACCGTCGTCGACAAGCTTAAACCCCACATCGCCCTCTCCAACCTTTCCCTCCCTTCCGACTACGCCGTCGCTATGGTCCTCTCCCGCCTCGCCCACGGCCTCTCCGCCAAAACCCTCGCCTCCCGCTACTCCCTCGACCCTTACCTCGTCTCCAAGATCACCAACATGGTCACGCGCCTCCTCGCCACCAAGCTCTACCCTGAATTCATCAAGATCCCCGTCGGCCGCCGCCGCCTCCTCGAAACCACACAGGCCTTCGAGGAACTCACTTCGCTTCCCAACATGTGCGGCGCCATCGACACCACTCCCGTCCATCTCCGCAATAACCCTAACCCTAGCACTAACCCTAACTTCTACCGCTGCCGCTACGGCTACCCTTCGTTGCTACTTCAAGTCGTGTCCGACCATAAGAAGATCTTCTGGGATGTTTGTGTCAAGGCCCCCGGCGGCACTGATGACTCCACGCATTTCCGCGATAGTCTCCTCTACCACCGCCTCACCTCCGGCGACGTCGTGTGGGACAAGGTCATCAGCGTCCGCGGCCACCACATCCGTCCTTACGTCGTCGGGGACTGGTGCTTCCCTCTGTTGCCGTTTCTGCTTACACCGTTTTCTCCGAGTGGAATGGGGACTCCTGCCCAGAACCTGTTCGATGGAATGCTCATGAAGGGAAGGTCTGTTGTTGTGGAAGCCATTGCACTTCTCAAGGGAAGGTGGAAGATTCTTCAGGATTTGAACACCGGCGTTCGCCACGCCCCGCAAACCATCGTGGCTTGTTGTGTGTTGCATAATCTTTGCCAGATTGCGAGGGAACCCGAACCGGAGCTTTGGAAGGAGCCTGATGAGAGTGGACCTCCTCCTAGAGTCATGGATAGTGAGAAATCGTTTTATTACTTTGGGGAAAATTTGAGGCAGGCCCTAGCTGATGATTTGCACCAGAAACTTTCCTCAAGATAGTTGGAATTAGATAGTTACTTGCTTTTTACTATAACTGCCTCGCAAGTAAGGGGAAGGAGGGTTCGATCAAACACACATAATGTGTTTTTATGAATATGTTTTAGTTTTGAATAATTTATGAGCTTGTTGGTGTTACTAACCAGATGTAGAAAAAGAAAACATGATAAAGATTGGTGGTGGTGGTGTGGCGTCTAACTGTAATGGCATAGATCTAGTCTTGTGGAGGTGGATGTGAATTTGAATGTGAATGTGGAGTAGTGGACTACTAACATTGTTCTGTATTCGTATATGAAATGATATGTTTCAGACTAGTTTTAACTCTAATGCCATATGCCTTCATAGTCGCCCCATTCGGTTTTCTGTTTTTCATTCTTTCCCCCTCCTTGAAGATTAAATCAGTTTACAGAAATATCATATAGCAAATAGTCATTTTCTCTGGGCCTAAATTGCTTCTTTTTTGTTACATTTTTAGTGAGATTCTAAGTATGTTATTGCCAACCGAAAACAAATCCATTAGGCCCCAAGTACATAATTTGATTTTGTGGTTGTTTGGTGTTCAATCTGCAGTGTCTTTAATGAAAATTCATTAGACTGCTGCTTCAATGTTAAGCTGATCCAATGTAATGTTAATATGTTGTCCGCATCAGTCTAGCTGCATATTACCTGAAATGAATGACAATGTGTGGAAATCAGAGGCGATTGTTTGTGTTGCAAGATAGTTGGGTGATTTTTTTGGTCCATATAATATGGTTCACATATTGTTGCGGCCATCTTTTCTATCAGCAAGATATCAGACATCACACCGAGATACCGTGTTTGGAATTGCATTGGGGAAGGGGAGAAATCACATCAAAACAACAATTGGTGCAAAAGCTAGAAGTTGTGACTTTCATCAGATGTTGAAAATCATCATGACGGTGATAGCAACAAAACACGCTAATGGTAAGACTCTACGAGCCGGTACCTAAAGCCAATCTAATGGAAAAAGATAGTTCCAAACGAAGACAACAGAAACTGTTTTTTTCTTTAAAAAAAAACGACACAAACTGTTGGAAACCGTAGATGTGAAGTAAGCAAAGAGTAATGAAACTAGTTTCTTTTTTTTAAGGGGGGGTAATGAAACTACTTAAAATTAATGAATTTTTTCGAGCATGATATATTATATTATAATAAAAAGTTACGAAAACAGCTAAAATACGATCAATAATTGTTTATTACGAAATTTATTTTGGTATCATCGTAACATTACATTTTAACAAATGACAAGAATGAATTCAAATTCTGTAATCAAAGCAGATAGTGCATGCACGTTCCGTTCATTCTGCACTTTACCATAATTTTTTTTCCGAATGCTAACATTGTCTGCACCTTTTAGAATCATCATGAACTAGAATACCACCAATTCATGTTCCCTATAAGAGACCAACAACGGAAATGCAGTAACTAGATGCTTGTCCATGTATTTTTGTTACTCGGTTTATAGTTTATACTTTATATACATTTCCAATATACACTTGCGATTTACCAAAGCAAAATATAGAAAATTGAACCAGAATTGAAAGATACGACACGATTGACTCGGGTACGATTCGGAGAGTAAGCTTATCGGAATGTGCATCATGGTGGACATTGTTTACAGTTTCTAAACAATTGGAATCGTTCCACAGCTTCCACTAATATTTTTAATTATATACAGGATAAATATTTGAGTATATGAACATCTAGTTCGACATATCCTATGAAACCAAGTACCCTTTCGATCATATGTTCACATATTCCATATAACACATCTCGATCTTCAACATAGTACCATTAGCTCACAATTATAATCAATAAAATTCACTTAAAAATAATTAAACACCTAAACAAAGTTAAAAGACATATTACCTAACTGATAATCAAACATGCAAGTCCAGAGACACCAAAACCTAATAAGGTCAGTATATAAAGAAAATTGTCCCCAAATATAGATCACTATTTATTTGAATATTCTTTAAATATCATTTATAACTCTGAACCGAACATTTATTAAGCATCAAAGTACCTTTTGTGGATACTTCCCTTTTTTCGGACTCATACACACCGGAGATACAAGTTATCACTAGAAGAATCATTCGACACAGCAAGTGACCCTTCGGCGGAAAAGGTAGTATCTAAAATTGCCAACACACCAAATCATGGTACGAGGAAAAGTAATTGTCAAAGAATGTATAACATAACACACAATATTCAACAACAAAAATAAGAGTAAAATTTGAAGACTCCCAAATGTACCGTGTGTACAAAAGTATTCATTAATAGAGGTGACAGGAAATTATTACCACCCATCAAGACAAAGCTAATCTAAATCTACAATTCATATATTAATTCGTAAACCAGATCTGTAGACTATTTTACAATTTGAGCTCCCTTCAAAAGAATCAGAGTTACATTTCATTATGAACCTGTACTTTAAATGGGTGTGTGCTAGCAAGGGCTTCAGATAGCAACAAGACAACAATAATTGGTTCCGGCACGCGAGATACAAATTCAACTATGGTCGAGCCACACAAGGCAGAGAAAATTCAGCATATCCATAGGGCTTTTGCTTTAAATTTCATTGAACCTTGGCAAGGCTTCGGCTAGACACACCGTGTAATAATTTGACAAACCCAAGAAAACTTAACTTGCCATCAGTGTGGCGTATCCAATCATGAAGAACGACATGAACAGGGATAGAGGGACCAAGTCCAAGTTCCTAAAACAACATTTTGAAGAAATACGATGGTGATTAGCCATATATACTCTTGATTCTTAAACATTTGAAAAAAATGTAATTTACAAATGCTCATGACTCCCTAAGATTAGAGAGTCAATCAGTATATGAGTATATTCTTGACAGAACCAGTAGTAATAAGTTGCAGGTAAGTGCACACACATATATATATTAAGTGGCAGAAACCAACGAAGTGTATATGCATTAAATTATGCAAGAGATGCTATGAGATGCAGATACTCAATTATTTATGTTAACTTACTGAAGCAAGCTCTTCAATGACAATAGCCCTGTTTCCGTCTTTATCAAAGAGTTCATATGCACAGCGGGCATGTTGTTCCCAACGATCAAGAGCTTCAAGTTGATGCACACTCAATGCAGCTGCACAAAATTCTTCAAAATCCATCCTTCTATATTGTAACGAGTTCAGCTGTCACAAAAAGACCAATAGAAGGAAAACATGAGACAGAAAAAAGTCAAATTAAGGGATACCACATACAAAGAACAAGGTAATATTACCGATGAAAGGAAGTCAGGGATGTGAGACTCTTTCATGGCATCTGTTGCGTATTTCATCAAGGCCTGCCCAGAATAAGAATGAGAAAAACTTGTGGAATCTAATAAAGGGATAATTTTCATACCCGACACATTGAAGTGATAACCAACCTTGTTAACGTTCTCTAAAGATATGCTACCATTTTTGCTTGGTTCTAGCAGTGCAAATTGCTCTCTCAGATAATAGAGTTCATCAGCAGTCAATGTTTTTGACAAGGCCTGCCAAAGAGACAAATAAAATTAACTAGTACAATTTAAACTAGAGAGTTAATTTTAAGTGTGAATTACATTCCATTGTATTTAGGAAGTAAAAGTCTGGTGTCAGAACGTTGAATTCAATTGCAGCATGCATACATATAAGTTAGTATCCCACCTCCCCAATGTTGTTAGCTGAAAATTAGAAATATACAACACAGCTCCAACAATATACCACTGTTAGTTAGGACTTAGGATATCAATTTTTTTAGAAGCAAATCAAATCTCAGAGATTTACAGGAGAGAAATAAATTGAAAATACTTGTGGTCAGAAGATTATATATCCTTTTCAAACATGAGGGTTGGAATGAAGTTGAAATACTCCATTCCAACAGGAAGCATAGCAAACACAAAAAGCAGTTCAATTTTTCTTTCAACAATTAAAATACGCACCCTCAAGGCAGCCTTGCGTAAGGATGAAGATCTCATATATGTCTTCATGAGCTTAAATATTAAAATATCAAGTGGAACTTTTACATTATTGCAATTTCGTATCCAAGGATGACCTGCAAGCACAAGATTATGGCTGACACTTGAAAAATGTCTCACTAGATGTTATTGAAATTGATGATAGAGGCAAGAAAAATAACTCACTTAGAGCCTGAGCAGCAGATATTCGCTTCCGTGGATCCTTATTCAATAAGCGTTTGACAAAATCTTTAGCTTCTAAAGATAAAGATGGCCACGGTGTTTCGTCAAAGCTTGGATCAGCTTTCAAAACTGCCCTAAAAATACCAGACTCTGTTCGAGCCCAAAATGGACGACTGCCACATAATAAAATATATGCTATCACACCTATACTCCACACATCAGCCTCTGTGCCATAAGATCTATGGAGAACTTCAGGGGCCACATAGTATGCACTTCCAACAATGTCATTAAGCCTTTCATCTGTAAGATGTGATACAAGAAGTAAGAACATTGCCAAATTCATGAGACAAAGGATACTACTACCAACTACCAAGTAAGGACTTGAGAAGAAAGACCTGGTCTGACAAAATCTGATAACCCAAAGTCTATAGCTTTCAACTCAGAACTTTCATCCTTTTTAGCATACAAGAAATTCTGACGAAAATGGCAAGGGGGTTAGAATTAAGACAATATACAATGGTATCCAAATGGAAATTCATAACCAATGAGTCAATTTATCCTTGAAATCTTGAATATATTAGTTATTCATTCATACTATACAAACAAAGAGGTTTAGAAGGGAAAACAATTTCTTCATGGAATTTATTTTGCTGTAATTTACTTTGTTTTTTAAATACTAAAACCTATGTTGAATAAGCTAGTTTAATGCTTGAGCTGTGCCCAAGTGACTGGTGAACTGAATAAAACAGCAAAAAGTTATGTCATATATTCATGGCTTATATTGACCTATATACTGCAACTGAATGATGTATGAAACCAAAAGGGAAAAGAAAAATCAAACAAAACCATCAAAGGAAACAAAAAGGCTAAATTAAAGGCTATCTAGATATTCCAAAATCCAGTCTAGCTAGACTCCTCAAAAAAGTTAGTAAGCTTTATCAAACATTC
>PYAF01005619.1:921208-941991 GCA_007407185.1 Glycine tomentella
TGCAACTGAATGATGTATGAAACCAAAAGGGAAAAGAAAAATCAAACAAAACCATCAAAAGGAAACAAAAAGGCTAAATTAAAGGCTATCTAGATATTCCAAAATCCATTCTAACTAGACTCCTCAAAAAAGTTAGCAAGCGTTATCAAACATTCTACAACCTTTGCCAGCCAAAAAAAAAAAAAAAAAAGTGACATAATACTTCTGGGCTTAATCCAACTCTAAAGTTAGCACCAAGCCCCTGTGACACAAGAATAATGAAGAGAGGGATTTCTTTTGGGAGGGGGTGTAAAATTAAGACAGTTAAATGAGTAACCCATCCATGCCCCGCTTAGCATTTCCATACTTAGCTATTAGGGTATTAAGATGAATCTTTAAAAATGTAGCAGATAGGCTTTAACCATATGAAAGAAATGGATACAAATGTGCTCACCTCTGGCTTAAGATCTCGGTGTACCACACCCTGAAGATGACAAAATGCAACAACATTAAGTATCTGTACCATGACAGCCTTTGCATCATCTTCTGAGTATTTCCCTCCTCTAAAGAAGAAATCAACCATATAGTTAGTTAGTGGCAAGGTGCAATTCCAAAGGTCAATTTTTTTTTATTTTTTTATTATCATAATTAGAAAAGGAAAAGCTGGTATTTTATGAATACCTTGATAATATCATATCTAAGAGCTCCCCCCCTTCACATAACCTGAAACGTCAATAGGATCCAGCCAATTACAAAATCATCAAAAAGAAAAAAAAAAAAAAAATCAATAAGCAATGGGCATTCTGTCAACAATTTTTTTATGACCTAATACATAGTGCTGGTGTCACTATAAAGGTTGTATTATCTAAGGTATAACATAATACATAAAAAAGGTTGTATTATCTAAAGGTATAACCTAATACATAGTGCTGGTGTCACTGAAAAAGGTTGTATTATCTAAGGTATAACCTAATACATAAAAAAGGTTAATATATCTAAAGGTATAACCTAATACATAGTGCTGGTGCACTAAGTGTGTGCTTGGATTAGCTTTCAATTCTACTTAAATCAATTTCAAAATCAAGTTGAAGGCCACAGCAAAGCAAGTAAGCAACTTCAACTTTTCAATTTTCTACCATGATTTTAAGGGTGAAAAATGATTCCACGAGATATCCAAACACACTATAAAAAGGTTGTATTATATAATGTATAACCTAATACATAATGCTGGTGTCACTAAAAAGGTTGTATTATCTGAGGTTACCATAATTTTATTTGAAATAAAAGAAGTATTATTAAACTTAACTAGGACGGCCACAAAGCACTACTGTTACAATATACTTTGAAGAGGAAATAAGCATCCCAAACTTACTCCATTACAATGTAGACATTATCTTGGTCTTCAAATGCATCATAGAACTGTATCAGATTGCTGTGTCCATTCAAAGCTCGCAGTATTTTCACCTCCCTTCTCACATCTTCAATAGCAATTGCTGTAGTCATCTGCCGACAAAAGGGGTGAAGATCAAAACACAGTCTTTATACACACAAATCACCAAAACGACACAAAACCTTAAGTTTAGTCAAGCAAATGTGTGGGAACTCAACGACTAATGCAGTATTGCCATGTGTACTAAGTGGTGTGCATCAAAAGTGTTAACCTTTGATATGATTAAGGATTGAAGATTGAAGGTTAAAAGATTAACCTTTGCTTTTGGTATGACCTTAACAGCTACTTGTTGACCCTTGAGCTCACCCTTCTTGAACCTAGCAGAACAAGTATACCCAAAATGCCCTCGACCCACTTCTTCACCAACCTCCAATCTACTTGTGAACTCCTTAGAGAACCCAAACCTCTTATCCAAATCCGCCGCACCCTCCTCCTCCTCCTCCGGTATCGCCGCCGTCGCCGACGCCTTTTTCCCCTGCCTCCTCGCAAGCACCGCCCTTATGTGCTTCGCCGGCGACGGCGGCGGGAACGGCCGCCGGAAAAACCTCCTTGGCGTGGAGCTCGCGCTCCGGCTCCCTCCCGCCGGCGCCGGAGACTTCTTCAGGAAGCGAGCGGGACTCGGGCTGTAGAACGGGAAGAACGGCGACCGTTTTCCGGTGCTGACGTCATCTGTCCGGCGAGGGGTGTCGGCACCGGCGGGGCTGAGTGGGGTTTTCGGGATTTGTGAAGGGTCGGCTTCGGCTTCGGCTTCACGAAGCGCGTAAGGGTTCGGCTTCTGCGGCTTCGAAGTGCAAACCCCCATTGCTGAACGATCACAGAATCTTCGCTACTCAATCATTGGTCACAACATTGCTAAAAAAAAAATTCTGGGTCTTGTTGTTTTGTGCTAAAGATTCAAACTTTGAATAGCTTTTAAAGAGGGTAGAAGCTTGGGGGGAAGTGGATTTGTGAGTGAGTGGAAGAAGAAGAAAAAAAAAGGGTAATTTCAAGGGACACGTGGCAAGCACGTGAGTATTGGGGTTTGGGTGTTCATTGAATTGGGAAGTGAAGAAAGGAAGAGGAAGGGTTCTGAAATTGAATTAAGGAGGAAGAGGATGATAATGAGAAACAGTGAAGCTTAGTTGGGAAGATGGCAAAGGGGGGTTGTATTGTTTGTTGCCACAGGTTTGGCTACATATTGTTCCCCCTTTTTGACTGATCACCAACATTGCCGTACCAAGAGAAAAAAATACCATTATTTTATAAAGAAATAATTTTTCAATAAAAATAATCATTAGTTTTATTGAATGAACTCAATCGAAAGTCAAAAATTAATATTTTAAAATACTAAAATTTATTTAAGAAATTAACGTATTATACCAGATATTTTTCTACGTCTAAGTAGAAAGATTTTAAACCCTGATCACATATTTAAAAAATAAGGTTATTTGTTAGCACTTTAGTTGATTGTTATTTTTATAATGAACGAGGCAAAGATTGCAAAAACTGATGAACAATAAAAAAAAAAAAAAGCACCATTTATCGCTAAATAAATATGTGTAGGTTTGATTGAATATGTGTAGGTTTATCCAATGATTAAGGAAAAAGAAAGTGAAATATAAACAACTAGATAAGAGAGAGAAAACTTTCGATTTCCTCCTTCTTTTTTTCTTCATGCATGTATATTTGACTAAAATAAAAATACTACCTTATTTATTCATCTCCTTCCTTAGTACCACTTGTTATTATTAGGTTGAAGTAAAGTCCAATTTAAGAGCTTTAATATATTCTTGACTTCATTAACCACTTATTATAATAGTTTGGGGGTGCTTCTTCCCTCTTTGTTTGGCTTAAACAAGAAATCAGGCCAAATGTTCTATTCCCTTCCAAAATGTTTATTGAACAATAGCGACAGACTTTTATTATCATTTTGTTAGATTATATTATATGAATATAAATTTAACTTGTAGTGTGCGTAAATAAGAAACACGGAAATGACACGTATCACTTTCTGAAAATCATTTTTTACTTATATATAAACCAATAAAGAGAGAGAAAGAAAACATGCTGTCAAAAAAACCTCACCTATGTCATCACTCTTTTTTTAATGCTACCTATGTCATATCTCTGCTTGAGTAACACAGCTCGTGTATACATTTGGCTAATACATAAAAATGAATGCAGTCTGAAATATATAATAATAGATGACTTTATTGAGTTTGGCTTCTTTATTTTTGGAGGAGCCAACTTCAATTTTATTAATATTTTATATCATCAATATTCAATAGTGTCTAAGATCTGTTCTTATCTTGGGACTCTGATACGGATCCGGTACATGGAAGTAACTTGATTTGCGAGTACTATATGATTTGTTCTTCACATGCAAACGATCGATTTAACAATGCACGTAAGACAATTTTATAAATTTCCCTGACTAACACGACTTGGAGGTTCTCAACCCATGTGCAGGGCCAAGTTCTTCTCAACAAATTACAGAGAGTAATTAATAAGCAATCCCTTTGTATCCTTCATTTGGTAATTTTAAAGGGTAATGTGCTGTCAATTTTTTAGTATGGATACTATTATTGTTCAATGGGCTGTCACTATATGAACTGGCTGATTTTAACTTATGTTTTAGATTTTAATAAAACTATCTATGAAAGAACTGTATTTTAAAAATTGATTTATATATGAGAATGATATTTTGAAAGTAAAAAATTATAAAATCTAAATAAACTTCAAGAGTAATTCTACGCCAAAATAACTTCTTATCAATATATATATATATATATAGAGAGAGAGAGAGAGAGAGAGAGAGAGTTGTGTAAATAGGATAATGTTTGTTTTTAGTTTCTATAAAATAAATCATTTCATTTTCATCTCTCATTTATAAAAATACTACATGTGATTTTTTTCTTTTCAAAAAAAGTCATTTTTTTAAGGATAACATATGATATATTATTATAAAGGAAAGAACAAAAAAAGACAATTTATTTTCTTAACTGAAAATAATATTACCCTAATTATGGAGACTAAAAATATATTTAATTTTAATTCAAAATAAAAAAGTTGTTATCTTTCTCGAAATTGATTTTATTATTTGAAATTTTGATTTTGATTTTTTTTAAAAAAATTTGTCAAATATTATTTAATGATCGATGTTCAAATAGATTCTTATTGCATCTAACGGAATTCTATTGATAAACACAGACTATCATATACCAACCCAACAATTAATAAGCACACAGGTTGAATTGTCTTGTGAGTTGGGTTGGATTGCAGAATTGCTTTTAAAATAAAATAAAATAAAAATTGTCAAATATTATTTAATGATGTTGAAATAAATTTTATTGTTAAACAATATTAAATATCAACCCAACCATTAAATAGAGTTGAATTGGTCTTGATATAGGTGGATTGAAAAATATTCAACTTCACAAAATACAAGTTAATAGTTAGTTAACACATTGATTATTTAAAATAAATGAGTAAGATATTACCAGTATTTAATTAATTAAGAGAGGTGTTTACATTTATTAGTTTAACAATTCTTTCAAAAAAGAATATTTGTAGGAAAAAATAATAAAGAATTAAAACTAGAGTTTAACTAGCTCTCACACTGAATATAACAAATTCTTACATTATAAATTAATTTATTACAATTTTTAAGATAGTTATTATATAAGTGAATAAATTTATCATATATGATATTTTCAATTAGGTGATAGTAAAAAATGTATCTACACTATACTCCATCTTGTCTCAAATATAAGAAAAGAAAAATACATTTTTCTTGATCTCAAATATATATAAAAAAATTATCTTATTTAATGCTATTATTTTTAAAATATCCTTCATTTAATTAAGATATTAGTTCCAATGACTTTTTCTTATCTTTATATCAAGTTTTAATGAAAGATAAGTTGAAAAAAAAATGATGCAATTAAATGTAATTAATTAATTTTCTTAATTAGTATGTTGTATTTTTTTTATTTATTTGAGACATGAAGGAGTACTAGTCTATATATTTTTTATTATTAAAAATATTATTTTACTAAAAAATCATAACATCTAATATTATCAAATATTTTTATTATAGTTTTAATGGAAAAATTGTTATTATTTTCTTAGTTATTTCTTTAAGGAAATAAATAACAAAACCATTTCCATACTTGCTCCACCAACGAGTTTCCTATAATAAAAATAATTTTTGGATGAATCCAACTATCTTTCAGGCTGAAAGTCAAGAACTATATTAAAACCTAATTAAGAGAATAACCTTTTTTAAATAAATAGTTTTCTATATGCTCAAATTTAATATTAAATTCCTAATCACATATTTAAAAGATAAAATTATTTATCAATCATATTAATGAAAAAATATCAAAGATCATAATAATATTATAAAAGTCATTTTTTTATCACTGTAACATTAATGTGGAGTTCCCACACATGTTAATGAAAAATACTTGGTTTGGGAATATATTAATTTCTGTACATATTTCAATAACATTAGAGCATGTATGGATTTCGACTTTTTGCGAATTATCAGTTTTATTACATATTTCGTAACCTTCAAAAATACATTTACACACTTGTATTTTGTCTAAAATGAATTTCTATAAAAACAAGATAAAAGTTTTTTTTTTCAAACTCAATTTACAAAACAAAAATTATGTCCAAATTAAGTTTTCCAACTTTAACCCAAACATGATTCTTTTCAACTTTAACCCAAACATCACCTAATCGTTTAAAAATAATTCCACACAAATTAATTCTACTTAATTTTAAACGCAAAATCTCTTTTCCAATGAAGCCAAAAAATAAAATGAAAAAAAAAAAAAATCTAAATAAAGACCAGTCTATATCTCTATCCAACTTAATCCATTATTTTGATGAAAGTAAAGTTAAAAGATACACTTTGAAACCGACCCAACAGACAGCACCTATCTTCAAGGAGACAAATACATGAACATGAAACTTGAACGTATCCGTACTGATCTTGAACAAAGCTTTCACAATGTTATAACATCATTAAGAATAGGATAATCTGGATTTATTCCTTACTTACGTTGTGTGAAAAGGATTATTTTATATGAAGCACAACTACAAAGAGACAAGGATGCGTGGATTTGTTCTATGGAAGAGATGCGTATCTTTTTGCTTATATAAAATTAATGGAACCTTGGATTGGATGCCCATGTATAACAGATCCCAACGTTCCTATAGGATTGCAAAAATTGCCATATGTAATGAGATGAATTAAAGTGAACAAGGGTAAAGAACACCGGGAAAGAGAAAAAAATATATTTTTAAAAAAGTTTAAACGTGTTTTTAATTTCTATAAAATTAATCAATATTTTATTCTGGTTCCTATAATATTTTTTTTATCTTTCTGAAATTTGAAATCGTTATTTTGGTTCTAGTAAAATGAGTGATTTTTGCCCCTGAATAATGAATTTTAGTTTTGGTTCCTGTAATTTTTTTTTTTATAATTTTCATACCTCTGAAATTTGAAACACTATTACTATTTTTGATTCCCTAACATTCATTTTAAGATAAGTAAATATATTTATTTTGGGGATATTGAAAAGAATTCTATAAATATGAAATATTGATATTGTATCACAGATATTATTGGGTATTATTTACATTAGATAATCTCTTGATTACGAGTTTGGTTTCAAAGACTTATTAGGACCAGGGTCAAATCTCAAAATTCAATAAATACATATAAAAGTATTTATAAATTAATAATATCCTAATATTGATAACAAAAATCAAATTTACATTATTATGATATATTTATTTATTTTTTTTATCAAATAGACCAATCTTTATATGCATTACTCGTTCAATATATAAGCAGTTAACGAATGTGATAGGATACTAAGAACGGAAAATAATTATTTACAAGTTTAGAGATACAATATCAAAATCAAAAGTTGCTCATTTTACAGACAATGAAAACATATATAAATCTTAAAAATTGGCAAACTAATTCTGTTAGTTTAAAATATTTATCACACTAATTACCCGTTTCTTTTTTCTTTTCTACCTTTTTAATTAAAAATATTTTAACAAAGAGCAATAATAAGAAGACTATTATTACTTGTCATTTTTTTTTAATGATGCACCTCTAAATAAGGCTACACCTCAATTACTGGGAAAAACGACTGCTGGCATAGCAAGTAAATATTCATGTCATCATCAAAACTTGTCTAGTCTTCATTCTAGGTGCTAGCAAGATTGAACCCTTGTCCATTATTAAAAAGCCATAAGTGCAGCCATCAAACATAGTACTAATGTGTATGACCTTGGAATAACATCCACTGAAACTTGAGTAATCGAGTCATTCTAGAAAGAAAAAGACTTTTGGCAGAGAGCACAAGGAATTCATAATTATTCAACTGTAAAACAGACCCTTGTAATAGCAAAATTGATGCTTTCCAATAAAAGCTTCACTTACATTCAAAAGCCAGGCCTATCTAAACGAAACCATCTAATTGAATCCTAAACATCAATGGCTTGAGTGTTGGTAGAGACAATTAGTAAAATAGTTCCTCTAGTTCTATCTGACTCTCACTTTTCTGCTTCTTAAAGAGTCACCAAAATTATTCCTCGCAACAAATAAGAAAAGATATACTTTATTTGGTACATTTGGGTACTATTTAAATTCAATAATTAGTGTATAGTGTGTAACGATATCTTTTAAAAATAAATAACATGCTTCAAATCAATACATTTTCTGATCAATTATGAGTAATTTAATTAAATACCTATAATTAATATCGATAATGGCTATACCTTAACAATTTCTCGTGATAAAATTTGACTTTGGAAATATCTTTTTCCCGCCTCATCATCATTTGCCAATGAAAGTGGGTTCATTCCCCCACCAAATCCCATAGCAAGGAATAAACAAAACAGCCTTTATTTTTCATCAACACACTGCTTCGAAATGGACACAATTTTGACCATAATTAACCGTTCTTTGTGGTGGGTTTAATCAATGCATTTACTTAAAGTTGCTCAGCTACTCAAAGGTAAAAATAATTGTGGAACCCACCTCTGCAACGCCACCCCAAAAATAGAATTTAAGACTTTCACTGACTCTAAGTAACTTGCGTATCTTGCTTGCCAAAAGTAATGAACCTACTACAAGGAAAATATATGATAATTTTTACAATGGGAGATTTGAAAGTTTTAAAGAAAAAAAATAAAGTAAATCATTTTAATTGTTGATGAAATAAATTAATATTTTGATATCATCACAATTCATATTATATATATATGTGTGTGATATTAATCATCATTAATAATTAAAATTACTTACTTTATCTTTCAAGAGGAGTTACTCATTTTAGAAAACTTGACTTTTATTTTTAATTTAAGATCACATATACATGTATCAATCACAAGAAAAAAAATTAACTCAAGTTGGCTAAAATTATTTTATAAAATAAATTTCTTACTCCTTTAACACGATTACATGTTAGAAAACTTGAATCTCAGTCAATACAATGTAAATATTAATGGATAATAAAATGTTTACACTCATTTTCATTCAAACTGAAGTTAAAAGTAAATCCAACACAATATTTGATTCACTCATTTTCATCCAAAATGAAGTTAAAAGTAAATCCAACACAACATTTGATTAATGCTAAATGAGGTGTCACTTAATTTTAATAATTTATTTTTTTACAGATTTAATAATGCATTTTAATCTCACCAAATATAAAAAATATATTTTCTCATTCATTTTTTATATAAACAGAAAAGAAGGATCTATAGATTTGTCGAAGGTTTTGCAACAGAAAATTTGCTCACCTATCCCAAATAATTAACTGTGTCGTCGCAAATGAAAATGATTATATCACATAATATATCTTAAGTGGACGATGAGTTGGAGTTGGAGTACTTGAAAACCTTCCCTGATCCCCTTCACTTTTCTTATTTTTCTGAAAAGATATTGAGCACTGTCATTATTTAAACAATTAAAGGTAGTGATGATTACTAGTTCCAAATTATGTAGGAGTAGTATTAGTCCCCACATTGATGGGCATACGTGTGATGCATACATGTCATGGTAATACAAACATGATCACTAGATATCATGGGTCATGGCCTTTGCAAATTACAATGTTGCAGTTCTCCACTCCTTTTCTTGCCTAGCTTTGATAGAGATCGATATTAACTGTGCACAGTTCATACTGTAGTTAATTAAAAATAATAATATTTATTTTTATCAAAATATTCTAGTATAATTTTTAAGTACTTTTTACTTTAATTTTCTTTTATCATACCCTGAAAACACTTATTATCGTTTGCGTTACATTATCTTACCCTACCTTCACAAATCACAATTATTGTTTTTCTGTAAAAATCGGTGGTTTGGGTTGTTGGGATTGTTGCACGACTTATTGCCTGATTTATTGGTACTGCATCATCAGATAAACAGTAACAATGAAAGCCACAGTGAAACTATCACAGTAAAAACTCTCTCCTACCCCCAACCTCCCCAAACAAATACAGTTTACTTCACCTAAAACAACATGGACAAGGCTCGATCAGTCGATTGCTTTGGGTGAAATTAATTTTAATAAAATTAAATAATTTAAATGTAAGTAATTGAAATGTGTGCTTTATTTCTATTATAAATTATAAAAAATAATTTTTCTATGATAAAAAAAGCTTACACACTGTTTTCATGACTTTGTATACTAGGCCAAGTTACTTATATGTTAGTCAAATAGCTTATAAATTAATTTAGTATATTAACAAACATAATCTTTAACATGACTTCATCAATATGATGCGATCGTAATTAATTTTAGAGTCTTTCTAATGAGTACTATTACTATAAGTAAATTGGAATTAGAATATATTGATAGTAGAAATATTTTTTACCCTATTATTTGATTATATATTAGCAATTATATGTAATAAGATGGTTAAATTTTATAATAATTATTATTAAAATCATATTTAGATTTACTTCTAATTAGTTCATAGTATAAAAATATTTACACTAGTGCTACACAAAAAATAGTTAAAATTAAATAAATAAAAATTACTACTATATTAGAAGCTATGTTAATATGCACAAGTAATTGTTAGAATATATGATTTTTTTTTGTTGAACCTCAATATTGTTTTTTTTATGTTAAATGAAAATCTTAGGTGAGTTGAGTTGAGAATTATCAGGAGTATGAGAGGTCCCAAAACTTAAGTTTATAGAGGTGCTAAAAGATTATTTACCAACAAAAGTTTTACATTAACAATGAAAATTAAATTCACGTTATTGTGGGATATAAGTATGTGAACTAATATTTGTTGGCAAATCTACTATATATCCCGATAGATGTGTAATTTTTTTTTTAATAATTTCATTAGTTTTTCTTAAGTTTTTTAAATTCGGATCCATAATTGAATCTATAAAAGTATGAAGAGGACTTTTATTCTGAAAACATACTATCAAACACATCAATGCATTATAATACACTTAGTTAGCAGTAGTATCACTTAGTTTTTTATTCTCCTTCATCTCTCTTTCTCCTTTTATACCTAGATAAAAAAAAATCACATAATTTCATGAATAGCATTAAATATATGTTTTTTTAAGTGGAAATTAAGTTTTTTTTTTTGTTTATTTGGAACATTAAATATTAATTTTTTTATAAAAAAAATTGACAGTCAATTATTATTTTTTTAAGTGAAATATTACTATTATATTCTTTATTATAAGTACTTTTCATTCTTGTAATTGCTTGATTAGTGTTCTTCTAACGGTACTAGTATTCTCTTTGCTTGTATCGATCGATTGCAGACACTACTACACCAGTGATAGGTCTGATTATGAACACGACCTTCCAAGAGTCACTGCTACTCATCAGTTATTTATTTATTTTTATCATGGTTAACCAAAGTTCTAGAAACCCGTGACAATTTGGTTAGTTTGGATATTTCTTCAAATTTATATATGGAATATACAACAAGCTAAGCAATAATATCATGTTATTTGAGTGCTTGACATTGAGTTTTAACTTTTCATTCGAATTTAATAAGGCCATAGGGAAAGAAATAAAATTGAATTTGTTGTTTTCTTAAATTCCAAATTCCCCCCAACCACTAACAGTCAAAGACATCTTTATCTCAACCTAAAATATAAGGAGGAAGTGTTTTTGAGGCAGATAATAATTTGGCAGCTAATATGCTAACAGTATTACATGGTCCCTTCTTATCAATGAATTAATATTGAACTTGCAAGGCTCAAATGCATCATCATCAGAAGTTAAGTCTATTAGAAAACTACCAATTGCCAGGTACGAGTACTCTTGCTCAATAATATTCACAATTGGTCCATTCAGATATAATACTGTTTGATAGCTGACCAACCGAAAGCTTTACATGGATTTGATACTTCGAAAGCACGATTATGTTGATAGCAAGGTAGGTCAGATTATACGCGTATTCTTATTTTATATGAATCTCTTATGTGTTTGGAGTGTCATAACAAAGGGAAAATCCAAAGGGGTACAAGAATGGCATAAGATGATAAGATGCCACATCTTTCATTTTCAGATGTATAGTTTGATAGCTTAGCCATGAATTAGTGAGATAAAGAGAGAGAAGGTACTTAACAATAACAGTAACAGTCTTGTTCGAAATACACGCTGTTCAATTTTGTTTCTGTTCTCTCAAGTAAATCTCCAAATCATAGGTCCACAAAAACTGTTTTTTATTTTAATTATAATTATATTTATTCCTCTACTATCGTTGACATATACATTTTTTATTGAGTACGTAAGATTTTATTTACTTTTTTGTACCATCTAATGGACAAAACATGGAAGTTTGTCTAATGCAAGAAGTTCTGAAACTATAAAAGGGATTCAGAGAGACTGTCTTTAGTGATATGAAAGTGGTTTTGAAATGTTGAATATCTAGAATTAATGTCCTGTATAGTGTCAATTTCCATTTCTTCAATTTTCACTTTTATGGAGCACAACCTTAGAGATATATGATAATTTGGCTATTGTAGATGACTGCAAAGGTACCTTAGTGGCATAGTGAATTACTATTATGAATTACAATATATAAAAACTGGAGACAGTGTCCAATTTCAATTAGAATGATATGTGGACTCAAATCAATAATCTCAGTGGAATTGCAGCTGGCACTGCTGAGTACTGAAAAAGGTCTCAGACAATTTTACTTATGTACCTCTACCCTAGTTTTAACAGGAATGTCTGATAAAAAGAGATTTACCAAATAGGTTACCATAAAAACCATTCAAACATGTTTAATTTAATTTAAAATTGTGGTAAATATGATGCTCTCAGTCTAGCCAATGTCAATTATAGATCTTAGAGATGAAAAAAACACACAGCTAGGACTAGTAACATTAAATGAATTCATAATCTCACTGTAACATGTCAATCAACTAAACTTTGCCAAAAAGTAAATTATTACTTTTATGAAGCCTATTATACAATACAAGTGCTTGAATGTTATCAAATCCCCACTTACAGAAAAGGGTAAGTAAATGTTACACTAAAACTTCTGCTTCAGCTTTTTCATGATGACCGGTCATAAAACAGAAACACTTGTGTCCATGAAATAATTGTACCTGTTATTCTGCATAGTGTTCCAACACTTTTTGACTGCTGCCAAAATTTTCAATCAAGAATCTTCTTCATCAGACTCAAACTCCACCTGTAAGTAGACTAAAGAAATTAGTGGCTATATTTAATATCACAAGAGATTTTTTATTTTTAAATAAGAAGTTATCTTTAATATAAGAAAATAAAAGAGCTATAAATGAGGTCTTAAAACTTCAATTAAGCAAATGCTGATCTTCAGTATCTCAGTCAGACTTTGAAGACAACAATTGCTATTGTTGTTTAATCATCTGAGTTTATAAAAGAAATATTCACAATTTCATCCTGATACTATTTTCCCAGTATAATCATGCTTTCAACCTGCATGGATAAACTTGAGTTCTCTTTGTCTACTTTCCCGAAAATCCATATAATGCAGCAAGTGTAAGGCCAACTTGTCAGTTTCAACTTTCCACTACCAATAGTAGTATAGTATTGCATCCAATGCTGATTTCAATTTATCACTTCTTCTTTTTTAATGATTTGTTTTCCGAGATTTTTCAGAGTAGCACTTTAACAGCAGCCTTCTAGTGCCGGTTCAATCAATGGCCCAGAAGAAGCGAACCTAAATTTTTGTTTTTTGCTACTATATTTGGCAATGACAGTAGAAGAGTATAATAGTAATTCCTTAATATTATTCTGTTATATTTCTATGTTTAATCGGTTCTCTTTCTTTCAGCCACGACACAATGTAAGTTTATTTATTCCTCTATTATCATTAAAAGAAGCCAAATTCAGCATAGAAGCTACAAATGTATTTGTCAAGACACAAATTTGTTGGTCTCTCGATTGAACTAACCTGAAGATATATATCCGGCCCTATGTATGATACAGCGCTGAAAGGATAATGAATATCGATTACCACTCACCATTTCTTTTTTATGAGTGGATTAGGAAGTTATAACTAGAAATTATTTTAAAATATATTAATAATGTAACTTTATAATACACTAAAAAATACATAAAAATTATAATTATATATTATTTTAAAATATACTATTGTATAACTTGTTAACACACTTATACTAAAAAATAAGAATAATTTGGTTTGCAATTATAATCACATTAGTGTATTTTTTGCATTATAAAAGTTTTCTGATTCAGTACACAATAATTGTAATTGTGACCGCAATTTAAAATGATGATAGTAAGTAATAACCATTACAAACCCAAACGTATGAATGTTCCTCAGTAAACATGGCAACGTGTCCACATTATAATTTTATAGTGGTTTGGTCCAAATTCTGCACTAGTGGAGCGTGATATATATGGTACAACATTAACAACGGAGAGGAGCTGCCACGTGCTACATTATACTAAATTGGTGCTACTAGTAATTAACAATTGCTGCATTAACCACCCCACACGCCTAGCCAACTCAATGCACAACCAAAACTAGCTCCCATTCTTTGAAACTTCAAAAACATTCACAAGATTACTGTGTCAAGTCAATGCCCTCAATTCAATCCATGCTCCACAACATTTATCCAAACCACATGAAGCCAAGGCCCCTTTGACGACGCATTGATAAGAAAAAGGTTATTAAGATACCAATTACTAGTTCATGAGCTTACTCAAAATATAGAAAAATAGACAAATATAAATATAAAAAGTCTAACAACATACTAATTTATAATATCAAACTTAAAGAATAAATAGATAAAAGGGATTTATAGTTACAACTAAAATAACGGAAAAGTAATTAAAAAAAAGACTTGGCTCCATCCGGGTTCATCAACCTCAACTTGCAGGTTAAGTGAATTACATGGGAATTCAGGGTGATCTTCCGCATTGGTTTTAAGTTGGTGGTCTACTGAATTTTGCAGAAAATGTATATATCTAAAACCGATAGTGGAAATATTCCTAGAAATTCTAGCATGCTGTTATGATGATTTTAGGTTGGTAGCCTGAAATTTATGTAGATGCATTTAAAAATAATGGTGAAAATATTTCTAAGGCGTACATTAATTAATTGCTAGTTTAAGAACACGTAATTATTTCTCGTTTCTTATCGGTTAGACATTGATACTAAGCTAGTTTCCTCTTTTCTTCTTTTAAATCTCTGTCATTATTATTAAAAGTTTAGCAAACCTTATTAAATGACCTTTACGTTTTAAAAAAATAATAATACTAAGATGATACATTAATTATCCAGTTTCATTGATATTGAGACAATTGGATGGACTTCATTAATTCAATAGTTATATTGATAGCTTCTAGCTAGTTAAAGCAATATTTGACCAAAGCAAAAGCAAAAGCTATTTTAAGAACATGTAATTATTTCTCGTTTTTTATTGATTAGATTTATATATATATATATATAATAATTTTCCATTATTATTATTATTATTAAAAGTTTAACAAACCTTTAATTATTAAATGACCTTGTTACGTGAAAAATACTAATATATGATGATACATTAATTTTCCAGCTTCGTTGATATTGAGAGACAAAAATAGCATTGGATGGTGACAAACATGCCAGAATCAGACTTCATAAAGTCAACAGTTCGTATGGCATAATTACAAGATGTACTATATTGCTTAATTATAATTAAAGTATTATTATTTGACCAAAACAACGCCAATGTTCCATTTAATAAAATTCTAGTGACCGTTTTATTTTTCGTTGAAAAGTTTAGTAGATAATAAGTACTTATGATAAAGCAAATCGAACTTCATCAATTAATGCGTGAGGAAGTGAATTAAACATCATTGCCAAAAACCATCAATTAATTTAAAAGTGCACAACTGCACAACTACAAGCCTCTCAATGTATACTATATAGAAAGTTACATCTGTTAACACTGCAGAAACATTAAAAAGAAGCCAGCTTCAACATGTATTCATCCTATATATCCCTATAACATTATTATTTCAAAATGCATCACATTAATTAGTATCTTGAAAAAGTATAAATAAAACAAATTAACAATACAACTTGCTTTATTTGCTGGGGTGTATATATAATGGGGGAAAAGTATAATAAATCAAGCACTAGCTAGCTTGTTTTTGTATGCATTAAATAATAATTTTCTCATGGCCATGGCCAGAAGGGACAAAACATTGGCATCACAGCAAATTTCATCTGTCCATTGTTGCAATGGAAACCATTTCTCTCACCGCAGGCAAAGAAATAAGGCTGCCACCTATTTAACACGAAATGAAAGCCCTCTCCTCCACCTTGTGTGGGATTTGCCAGCATCTTAGCACTCTTCACATCACAATTCAAAAAACTCCAGAAGTTTGGAAATACGTACACGCTGTGTGGGAAACTGGTAGCGTTTGGAGCATCATACTTGAACACTATACCACAAATTTAAACGCAGATGGATATCTTAATGAGTATTAAATATAATGAGAATGTATTTAGTAAAAGTGTAGAAGATTTAATTTTGATTATATAATATCATATATAAATAATATTTTTAAACTAGGATATCCCTTGGTCGAAAGTCAAAAACTAGTCATTTAAGATACTGATATTTGTTTAAGGTTTAAGAGATTGATCATTACCTCTTCCAACATATATTTTTTCATATAATCATATATACATTAAGATTACTCTTCTCATGCTTTTATTTTTCTCTCTATATATATGTATATGAATGTTTTTTTTATCATATTGTGTAAGAATGTTAGTAATATTTTCTCTAACATTTATTTTTTAGCATTCTTTCTATTATCGGTTAAATTTATTGGAAATTGTAATTTTTGATTGAATTTTACTTCTAAATCTAAAGAAAAAATCATTAAACAAAAAATAAGACTTACCAAAATTTATAATTACTAATAATTTTTAGCAAATAGGAGTAGTACTAACATTTCTCATAATGTATGTCAAAATATGTGTATATATATGCATGTAGGTACTTTAACCATAGTTTTGACAAATAATGAAGAAAATCCCACCTAGTGTATCGTTAAGGTAAAATGGGCCATTCTTGAAAGCCCAATCTGTGTAGTTAAAATCGAAGTGCCAACCCTCAAACCCACCCACAATGATCTTTCTGGGTTCTTGTTCTGCCTTGTTTTGGTGAAGGTTGCGGAATCTGGACCATCAATTAGAGTAGTTAGAATTAGAACCAAAGGACCAACCCTTATCGGCCATGGTCATTGAAAACATTGAGGCCACTATGACAAATCAAGTGAGTGCATGAGCAAACTTGGTTGCCATATGTTCGATCATTCTTATTTTAGCAATGAGTGCAAACAAACAAGGTTTGATAAAACAAAGGAAATTAAATCAGTAAACCGAGATTATTTTGATGTGTTTTGGTGTGACCAAGGGTGGTTTATATAGTGTAGAGGGCTTAGGTTGACTATGACTAAGGAGGGTGGAACATGAAATATGAGGTGGTGCCAGTCTGCCAAATTAGTTAACCTTTTGGTCCAAAATCCAAATGAATATGGGTTGGTAGCAAGAGTGTGTGAAATGTTTTCCCAAGCACCGAGGTCAGTCCTCCTCCACTTAGCATCATCTATAAACTCGTGCAATTGATAACATAAATTCATACAAATTTTTCAATAGCATCATCTTTTATTGAGATGTTATAATTGCACACACTCTATTTTATGGTGTAAATAGGTGAAAGAAATAAAAACATAGAAAAATAAAAGAAAAGGAAGAAGAAAAATTGAGATGAAAAGAAAAATGTTTTTCCAGAGTCAACCGATTTATTGTGTCGATTTCACATTCACAAGAATGTTAAGACAAAATATTAAACTTATATTCGGCAAAAGATCACATGAGATTATGTCATGGAAGCATGGGAAAGTGTTGTTGACTGTGCTACTGATAAATAATATGATGATTGTGTTATGAAGTTTGATGTTGCATGTACACCGTGGCCAATGTTTGTCGATTACGTGAAGGACACTTGGTTGCATCCTCTCAAAGAAAAATTTGTGATAACATGGACAAACAAAGTCATGCATTTTGGAAATACAACAACAAACAAGTAACTTTCATGTCTGACATTGCTTAAATTATGATTTGCATACCATAAACTGCAGGGTTGAGTCTGCTCATTGAATCTTAAAGCGGCTACTACATAATAATCTTGGTGATTTGTGCACTGTTTGAGATGCCATGAACAATATGATCACCTTGCAACATACTGAAATCAAGGCATCTTTGGAAAGAAGTACACATGTGGTAGGGCATATTTTTAAAGTTACATTATACAAGAGATTTATTGGCATGGTGTCTAGGTATGCGTTAAACCAAATTGCTAATGAGTATGAGCGAATGCATTATGCGGGCAAAAACTCTTCTCGTTGTGGATGTGTGCTGAGAACAACGCATGATTTGTCTTGTGTACATGAGCTAGCTAAGTATGTTATTGGGAGCACTCCAATTAAACCCGTTCATATTTTTTGGCGGAGATTAAACTTTTCAGACTAAGGTATGCATAAATACAAAGTCAGCATAACGGATGAGATGAAAGTCATATCCAACCATTTTGAAAAGCTTGATTTGTGTGGGAAAATGACACTAAAGACTAAGCTTATAGAAATTGTGTACCCTGATTTAAATTTCATGTGCCCCCTGATAAGGTAAAAACTAAAGGTGTTCAAAAGAACAACATCACAAAGCACCAAAGGTCTACGAGAAGGGACTCATCTTATTTTGAGTATGTGGATGAGTTATATTCTGTGCAAAATAGTGCAGTTCCTCATTTGATGTTCTAATGAAAAACTGGATGGCTCCTTTGCTCGATCAACAAATGCAGACAACAACCCCCTATCTCCGGTCTCCACTGAGCAATCAATCAACGGACTTAGGCTTATGACAGCCACTAAGCCTTCAATCTCAGCGGTAGGCCTCCCAAATTTAACAACCTTTTGTCCATGGGAAGCCAAATTTAACTCTGGACATTCCTGCATTGAAAAAATCAATCAGTTTACAATTATGGATAATCAATAATAATACCCATGTACTACGTAATTCGTCATATTAATACCTCTTCTGCCCAGACTCTAAGAGTCACATGATCGGCTTATTCAGTCAACACCGAACAGTCTTCCGGCCCTCCTGGAAAAGATTCACCCTCAGTATCTAGATCCTCAGTCGCAGGTACATCAGTCTCCACATGTGATTCTTGAACAGGAGGGTCCTCAAGAACATCAACACCTGTCCTTTGTCGATGAACAGATGTCGTAGCCTTACGCCGCTCAGGGGCTTCATCATCGTTACCTCTAACATTTGTACACAATGCTCGATCGACAATTCTTCCAAGAGCCCGATCCATTCATCTAGTCTTAGCCATAATCTGTACAACATTTGTTTACATGTTACTCTATCACTTCAAATCAAACCACACCAATAACAACACTCAACCGTTTCAAATCATACACAACTTCCTTATTATGAACAGGTTCAACAAGTTTGATTCACATACATACTCACCTTACAAATACAATTCAAACCAAAGCAACCTATAACAGGTTAAACAACTTTGATTTACATACATACTCACCTTACAAATACAATTCTTACCAAACCAACTTATAACGGATATTCGATTCATGTAATACAACAAATCATACTATACAAATTATTTATGAAAGCCAACCAAAATTCTTAAAATTGAAATTGTCCAACAATTCATGTCAATAAACATTCCTAACTTGAAATATGGACTTAACAAATGTAAATCAATACATGATAAATTATGTTTTCACTTTCTAATTTTTTTTAATATTACTTAATTATTTTAAACGACTTTAAAAAATTAAAAATACACATATGGATTGACCAATCCGTATGAGGCTTACGGATTCTCAAATCTGTATTCTCTCCCCTACTCCGTTTTACAAACCAAAATGAAAAACAACTCACCTCACAAGAGTTGCCACCAATCGGAGAAGACAATGTTACCACGGATGTCGACGGTGCGCCGGAGAACGAAACAGGACAAGGTTGAAACAAGCAAAATGTGGAGGAGGAGCAATGCAGCAGCGGTGCAGGAGCGGACGATGAAAACAATGCAAGAACAAGCAAGCAAAATGCCAAACTATTTTAAAAATAATAAACCTAATAATGGAGGGTAATTGCATAAATTCACTATTACCTAATGGTGTTGGAAAAAGCTTATGGTGTATGAAGTTCAAGCCCAATTTTAATTGAATTGGATCATGGGATGAGTCAAATCCAAATCAGCATGCCCATAAACACTCCTAATATATCAGAAAAGATTTACATCAATTTACTAAATATAGTAATGCAAGTTAATCTACAATATAACTAGAGACGTGCTTATAAGTTTTGAGACCTACAACATTTTTTTCAATAAAAACTTACATTCTCTTTGAATAAATTTTTCTCTAAGCACGCCATGAAAAAACAAAATGAATTGAAGTTTTTTTATATGATAAAATAAACTTATGCACTTAACATTTTTATAAACTATTTTTATCTAACTTCTCCATTATATTTTACCTTCATTTTTTTCTATAAATACTTGTGAAGAAATTTATCTAAACATAATCTTAATTTAATCTTACAGAGAAATTTTAATATTTTAATTTTAATAGATAAAATGACTAATTCATAAATTCTTTCTTGTATTTGAGCCTCTTCCTCTTTAAGTTTTCTAAACCAAATTTATAGTTTTCTATTTTACATTTGATTATATTAGTAAAGTTTATAAAGTATAAGAATAAAATAAAATATAAATAAAAAATGTTGCAGAAAAATATAAATA
>PYAF01005619.1:942091-978824 GCA_007407185.1 Glycine tomentella
ATTTCTTTAATATGTACACTTAGTGTCAAAGATAAAAAACATTAACAAATTTTGTTTATTAAGAAAGTTTAAATCACTTAAGTTTTCCTTATAACAGAAATTTAAATATCATATTATAAATTTTTATGCAATAAAAATGAAATAAAATAAAAAATACATTTTTAAAGAAATCAATAGTAATAAATTGTTTTGGTAGCAAATAGTTATAAATTGTTTTATTAATTTTGTTTATTAATACTCTTACAATTTACCATAATAATTTATATCCATTTATAAATAAATTATTTTCTCATGAAAAATATGATTTTATTTTTACAATATTTTCTTTAGTAGATATTGAAAAATGTATTTTATATTTCAAAATATTTTTAATGTAACTTTTCCACTCGGATACTAGTTTCAGCCCAAAAACTGAATACAACAGTAAGTATCTTTATGGTTTCTTAGTTCTCTCCAATAAATTCGCTACATTATACTTTGAGTGTAAAAGTTACCAACAAATAACAATATATCAAAATCACATACAGCACTGCCTGGTCCATCATCTAAATTACATTTCAATATCACCGCCCAATAAAATGATCATAGAGTTTCACTGTAAAAGAAAAGGTTGACAAAATTGTTGGCTTAAAATTTCATATGTAATAATGTAAGAATACCAATCCTTATCCACTTATTTCATGTGAGCCCGACTCCGAATACTTTTAGTAACAATAGGTTCAAACCTTGAACCTTTTACCATATGTATATGCTGCAACAATCTGGTTGTTTACATAAGCCTGAAAAGAGAGGGTATGGGGTTATGAACTGCTCATTTGAACTAAATGAAATATATTTTTTTCCCCTTCAAATTTGGGTTATCCTTTTCAATCCTAAAAATTAAAACTTGCATTTTTAATATCATAAATTCACGGAATACCTTTTTTAGTCCCTCCTACCTGATTTTCGGTGGTTTGGTTGCACAATTTGTGACGGTTACTGACAATAAGAACCACTAAAAAAATATTTTACTAATTTAAAGGACTAATAAATGCAAATTTTCATTTGAGGGACTAAAAACCATGAATAAATAATCAATCTATCTGCAATAATGCATCAGCAATTGTGACAGAATAACTAGAGAATGGAAAACTTTTATTGTTGCACATGAATTTATATTCAGATCTAAGATGGTGGCCATGCAAATGGGATTGTTTTCAACTTTTCATGGTAATTGATATGCCTACACATTCATTACTTTATGTGCGTATCTGTTTAGCTGAGAGAAGGAGACATACCAGAGTGTTATTGGAACATCTTGCTATATGCCTTTTTCTCTAGATCACGCCTATCAGCTATCTGAAATAAACATATTAAAGTTAGATTCCCAACTAGTATATAATGCTTCAAGGCTTGTTCAATTCAGATAGATATGGACCAGTTTGCTACAGATTAAAAAAAGGTGATTCTGATTTAATAAGCTAGTGATTATTTTTTGAAGATTTTTTATTTTAAAAAAAGGCTAATATATGTTTGTATTCAATAAAAAAAATCACCTTTTTAAAAGAATGAACTTATTTTATGAAAAGCTATTTAAATGGCTTATGATTTTAATCAAATTTTAGATTCTTTTCAGCTTTTGATTATTTTGCAAAGTTAAAAAACAAACACAAAAATTAAAAAAAAAATATTTTTTAAAGAAAAAAGATTCTTTTATGAAAAAGGTTGTAACATTTATTTACGAGAAAAACGACACTACTAACCTTCTTCCTAGCAGCAGCAAGTTCCTTTTTTATTCCAGCTGAAAATAGCAAGATCTCAGTTAAACTACAGGAAACTTTTAAGTAACAGAACTGCACTATAAAGTTTAGTGAATATGGCCATATACAAACACATTATTATCAGTTCTTTGCCAAATAGCCCTTAAGTTCATTTTATCTTCAAATTTTCTTCCTCTATATTCCCCCTCTTCTCATCATCTGGATATTTAATTTACACCTTGTATCATTAAAAAGGTTAAATCCATATTTTAAATAAAAAAATGTGAAACTGACTCTTAGTAATACATCAATAGCTTAACTATAATATACGAGAAATACAAATATTTCCCAGTAATTAAAGCACAGAAGGTACATGACAAAGGCATGACCCAAAATTGTATGTTCATAACTAACCATCATTTGGCTCCAAGGTAAGTGCCTTCTTAAAGCTTTCAACTGCAGCATCAATGTCATGGAGTGCCATGTATGCCTGGTAAATTGGAAATAACATAGTTACGAGAGTTAAAAGCAGGAAGCATTAAATACCATAGTAACAGATAGACAGACAATAAAGTGTAACACAAAAGCTGCAAACATTTGACTTGCCCTTCAATTCCAATACCAACCTGTCCTTGGCGGAACAAAGCTTTAGCATTGTTGTCTCCCTCACGCATTGCAAATTCTGTATCCAATAATGCTCCTTTAATATCCCCTAATTTCAATTTAGAAGCCTTGAAATCATAACATAACACAAACAATTAGGTGGGAATCAGAAAATTTCAGTTAATAATGAAGATTGGCAACAAAACTCGAATGGATATAATAATATGGTACTATAAAGGTACTATAAGTGCACTTTGAAGTTATCTGCAGCTGTGTACAACAAAATAGTAACTTCCAACTTACAGAGCTGTTTGTAAAAATCTGAGACTTTGTTTTTCTCAAACCTGAACTTATCTCTGCAAAGGCATAATATATACGATAATAGATTATTATGATCAAAGTTGGTGAGTCAGTTGTGGCATAACCACTGCATTGCACAATTAAGTGAAATAAATAGTAGTGAAAGGCAGCATACCTTCATCAATGCCTTCCTTCTCCCAACAAATATCCAGGTAGCGTAAAGCTTTCCGATACTTCCTTAGAGCCATTTTGTAATCTTGTTTCTGTCAGAAAAGAAAAAACAGATTATTTTCTTGTTACAAAGAGTTACAGGAGAAGAGGGATCACTACCGCAAAAATGAGCACTAACAACTATTAACAAACAGAACAAAAATATTTCATTCATGTCTCAGAAAAATCAATAAATCTCTATTTAGGTTAGGGTATGAAATAATACATCAGAATAATAATCTGAGATGGACCATGGGAAAGCACCAATACCCTGTAATAATCATTGCCAAAAGCTTTAATCGAGTCAACAGATGTCATCCACCACTCAAGTTCATTAGGGCTCTCATCAAGGTCTGCTGGCCAATCGGGATAGGTGTCTCCATCTTTGAAAAAGTTAGATATCCCATCATCTTCTCCTTCAGGAATTTCTCCACAGTCCACAATTTTAACATCTAGAGTGGGACGATCATCGTCTCCGGTCGCAACATGCTCAATTGATCGGACCACTCCCATTCCTTTAACTACTTTCCCAAATACAACATGCTTACCATCTAGGTGAGACGTTCGGGTAGTGCTGATAAAAAACTGAGACCCATTAGTATTAGGACCAGAGTTTGCCATTGATAACATCCCTTTCCTTTCATGCTTCAACTCGAAATTTTCATCTTCAAACTTAAGTCCGTATATAGATTCTCCTCCAGTACCATCCCCAGCAGATATATCACCTCCTTGAATCATGAAGCCTTTAATAACACGATGAAAGCAAGATCCCTGATAATACAACAGGACATAATGCAAATTTAGTAATTGACCTGAAACTAATATCACTGATTTATTTTTTAGGAGACAACATTTTATGGAAGAAGCATTATAAGACAGTACTTATACAGCGAACAGATTTGGTGTCTAATCTCTGTATTGCAAGAAATCAGCTAAGTTAATAATAAGAAGAACTGCTTTGTCCTTTTACTTTATTATAATTTATATCTTATACTGCCTCACCAATATGCCTCAGAAATAAGTAAAGAGATGAGAACTATTTATCACCATATCCTAAATTCCTAACATATATTATCACAAAGCATAACTCGCTACATACTAAAACATATATCTGCAAGCATGAAAATTTTCAGTCAGATGATGATTTGCTGAACCGTCTTCAGACCAAAGCCAACAGATTCAGACCTGACTACTAAAACATAGGACAAAAGATTCAACTAGGCAATAGAAGCTTGAGTAACATTTTTCCCGATTTGAGCATATTTTACAGGAAATTCTTGAGCAATGAACTAAAAACAGACCAGAAGAATAATGTATTCCCTGCTGAAGTTTTAATCAATACAAACAAAGAACAAATTTAATACTTAAAGGCCAATGTCACCTTATGGTACGACATCATAACATGAATTACTAGAATTTAAACTATTATATCTTCCGATATCTGTTATTATTATGTTTTTTCTTTCCCTTCTGCGTTGCTGATATTAAATTCCAAGTTAAGTATTATCTCATTTTAAAAACCAAAAATCTGGAATACCCAGAAGAAGGTTGGCATATCTCTGTGCTATTGTATTAGCAATTGTCTTTTATTATACAACAAGTTGAGGAATATTATCAAATAGAAATAATATATGGAATTTCACAAACCACACTCCCCGGAAAAAAACAAGCTTTAGAATGAATAAACAGTAACAGTACACCCTTAACATTGATACATGTAAAAGAATCCTTTTCCAGGAATATGGTTATAAACTTGAAAGACTATACTATAAAGTACCTACAACCAAAAGAAAAAAAAAAGGGTCATAACCGTCTTTTCAGAACTCCTCGTCCAAAAGTGAGGAAATAAAAAGCACCCTCGACCCTTGGATTACTACAAAGTCCAGATGTTATAGCAACTAAAATCCTCAAAACAATCGAGACATGGCAATGAAAAGGGTACTATAGCACACAATACTCAATGCCCCAAATCAAAATATCAAGTTTTGAAAGCACACAGTGCATTCCAGTAACGAAAAAACATCAACCATTCCATTCAAATAGCATAGGACCGAAAATTCATGAACATGGGTATAAATCAATTCACAAACAAGGTCCAAAGAAACAGTCTTTGAGGAGAAAATATAGAATTGAATAGATATAGAAGATGAGTATGTTCAAAAAGTGAGAGATAAAAGGTAGAAAGAATAAAAAGATGACCTTGAAATGAAGGGGCACTCCAGTATTTGGACCAATGCCTTTCTCACCAGTGCATAGGGCTCTGAAATTCTCAGCAGTTTTGGGAACAACATC
Organism: Glycine tomentella; assembly: GCA_007407185.1. Lineage (NCBI taxonomy): Eukaryota > Viridiplantae > Streptophyta > Magnoliopsida > Fabales > Fabaceae > Glycine > Glycine tomentella. The sequence continues at coordinate 947,236 of PYAF01005619.1, forward strand.
ATCATAAAGCTCCACCACTATTCTCCCTTCAAGCTCTTCCCCTATGCTAATGTCCAAGAAGCATCTTCCTCTACCCATTTCTCTCTCTTTCACACTGTGTTGTGTTGTGTTGCTTAGGTTGAAGTAGAAGAATGAATGCTCACAAGACCACCTTCTAGACTCTTCCTCTCTGAAGTCACTCTTCAAAGTTTTTCAATCGGTAACAAACACACACGGCGTGAAAAAAGGAGAATAAATAATTAATGGGGAAATTAATAGAAGCAAATAATAATAATTGAAAAAAAGAAGAAGAAAACAATTATCCTAGGAGGACCCTCACTCACTCGTTCCTTGCTATGGCATTTAGTTTGGTTTGTGTTTACCTTTCTCTCTTTCAGTGTCTCTCAAAAACTCAACCCTCACGTCACTGCCAGCTTCAACTTTCAAACCCCTCCAAATTTAATTTAATAAATAAATTTACTTCCTCTTACTTTCTTGTCTGTATGCTAAGGGTAACTAGGTAAGGTGCTTTGCATTGTTTTCTTAGCTGACCATCTTGGTTGCTAAATTTGGATATAGGTAGGGTCCATTAAGTAAAGGGTAAATTTCAACAATAATTCTTACTTTTTTTTGTTTTCTTGGGTCATATACAACCGAATCATATAACTGAATCAATGATTAAATTGTTCTTAGTTTAAAATAAAATTGCACACAGAAAAATTAAATATATATTTTTTCGTTAAATAGATTCTTACTGGCATGCAAAAATAGTGGAACCTTATACTATTGTATCAATTATATGGGTTTTTTTCTTTCTTTCTTTGAGAATATATAAGTTTTATTATAGTTTTGTAAATATAGATCATACTATTTTTTTTTTGTTTTTAATCTTTCGATTCATTAAAAAAAAATGAAAATGAATTATGACTAATCCAAGTAAATAAAATTTAATTAAGAATTACTTTTATCAATGATTAAATTTGGATAATATTTAAATAATTTTATTTTAACTTTAACATATTAACTATTTGAGCTCAATCATTTTGTTGCATAAATCATGATATAGTAAGAATTTATATACATTAATTTTGACAATAATTGATATTTGAAACTTTTATAAATAGTGTCAAAATTTTATTTTAGCTAAAAATGTGCACAAAGCTAAATTTAGAATTTAGTCATTGAATTAAAAAACATGTCCCTACGGACTACTATGCTAATATAACTATGCTAAATTAAGATACGTTGATTTTGACAATATTTGATATTTGAAACTTTTATAAATAGTGTCAAAATTTTATTTTAGCTAAAAATGTGCACAAAGCTAAATTCGGAATTTAGTCATTGAATTAAAAAAATATGTCCCTACGAACTACTGTGCTAATATAACCAGGCTGTCCGATAAAAATGGCTTGGTTTTGTGTTCCAGATCTTAGACTAATTATGGCTATAATAAAATATATACACATTAATGTCCCAAAAAGTTTGTGTTTACACACACATGAACAAATCATTGTTTTGCGTGTGTATTCATGAAAATTAAAAAAATCAAAATTTTAATAACAAAGGTATTTAATTAATGCCTTACTAATCATATTTCCCAATTGTCAAAGAAAAAAATATCATTTCATGCATGCTTTTAGAGTAACGCAGTTGAGTTGAACTTCACCTTGATTTTCGTGATAATTTGATCACAAATATAGAATTTTAGAGTATGTTTAATAGTAAATCTCAAATTGAGATATTAGACTATTTTTATATAGATTATATAATGTTAAGTAAGGTTAAAAATTTTTATTATTTTTTTTTAATGGTATATCTCATCTTAAAATCTTATATAATTTTTAGTAGATCTCAGATAAACTTTACTTTTAAGTATATTTATTCTCTTTTCTCTTTCCTTTCTCACTGGTTGACTTCTTTCTCATTAGTGTCTTTCCTTTTTTTTTTTCTCCTCTCTTCATCTCATGCTACTTTTTTCTTTCTTCTTCTTCCTTTTTCTTGCGTCTTCTTTTTTCTTTTCCCTCTCTCCTCTTTGCCGGTGCACACCTTCCTCTTCTTCCTCCAGTGTAACTCTCCACCTTCTCATTTGCCATGACCCACCCCATTCCCCTTCCCCTTCCCCTCCCCCTCCCTTGCGGTCCACCCCCTTCCCTTCCACCTCGAGGCCCCTCCGCCGGTATATATTTTTTCTTTTTGGTCTATTTTATTTTTTTTCTTCTACAACGGCTAATTCTTCATCTTCTTTTCAATTTTTTCTCTTTTTCTGTTGATACCACCATTTGCTGTTAGGGAGAGAAAGGAAAAAAATATTTTTTCTTGGACACTGCATAGATCTTTAAGATTCCTATACAAGAACTCATTTTTCATGTTGGAGATCTGTTTAACTTTTTTATTAAAAGATCTAATGAAAATCGGATCTTGAACTCAAGATATGACACTAAAGATGCTCTTACAACTAATCCAAACATTATTCAAAATTTGTCATTACTTTATCACCCCAAAACCTACTGCTTAGTTTGTTGACTTTGTTCTCATAAAAAAAAGTAGATATCGCCTGCCTCATATATATAGTGCGTGCATGCATTCTTGTTGCAGTTTCATTTCAGATTTCTTACAAAGCTTTTAGTACGTAGTAGCCTCTGTAGTTTCTCTTATATTAGTTATATATATCCGAGTAGGCATATAGCTTGGTGTAAGACTACACTATATTATTGTATCATTAATTTGCATGTCTTTTGAAGTATGTTAATGGTCGACATGCAACTCACTTTGGATTCTTCTCATAGTTAATTTGTCTCCATGTTCTCGGTAATTAGTTTATGATCATTGCGAAAGAAAGAAAGTGCAAGAATTCTTTGGCATCAATTCTGTACGACATGGATAGAAACGGAAATTAACGAACATCTGTATTTGTATTTGTATTTGCAAAACAGCAACAATGCTATAATGATAAATATGAGCACATAAGTTTTCTAATAGAGACTAGTAATCAGTAAAATCAGTTAATACTTTGATAGATTCCACTTTTGGTACACACATTGCATATGTTTTACCCTCTTATCGCCTTAGAGTTAATTGGAGATATGTTATTTTGATAATAACATATTTTAAAAAGAAAAATTGTGCTTTATGATAATGATGAAACAATGAGTTGAAAACGTTTTTAACAAGAAACGTATCCACGTCTCTTGCTTTTGGCATTTGATATAAAAATTAATTAAATATAAGAAAAACAGATTTGACTCATTTTTTAATTAAAAAATACACTTTAGAAGATAAAATATGTTTATAACAATTTTTAGAAAATTAATAGTTGAGATTTTGTGAAGATACAAATTTATTTGTATGAAATTCTAGTGTTTCTTTAGTTTAGGACAACAAATATATTTCATAAGAGAAAATTCTACTTGAATAGGATCATTATATTTATGGTTATATCAAAACTTTTCATTTGAATGTTTAACATAATTTTATATCTTTATCTGAATATTTAATATAGTTGCATTATAAAACTCAAATTTAAGATAATTGGTTAAATTAGAACAATATTCTCAAACCAATTAATTCACAAGCTAAGCTTAATTATATATGAAAATTTAAAAGTATTAAAAATTTAATCATTATTTTAAATAATAATTATAAATATTTTATTATCTAAAATGCATTCTTCCCACTTCAGAAGTTATTTTAAATGAGTCAAATCTCAACCATTTTTGGGGATGGAAATTCAGCTACACTTCTAAGCATAAAAGGTGAGAGGATTGTATTGAAAATATCTTTATATGCCAAAACTATTATTACACTTCAATTGTATGTGAGAGTTTATTATTATTACTATTTTTCTTGTAAAGATAAATATATTTTAATTGGTAGGAAACAATCGTATTTAAGTTGAGTATGACTATTATGGGTGACAATAGACTCACTCTAAATACTTAATATAATTGTATTTTCAAAACTTAAATTTGATATTACTAATTAAGCTAAAGTAATTCCATGTCATTTGGTTTGTGCATTCAATGATATTACCACTTTATTATGTCTATTGTCACTTTTGTTTATTAATTATATTTTTATATAATTTATTTAAATTATTAATTTTACTAAAAAATATTTTAGATAAAACATATTTAAATAGAGTTACATTAGGCACATGAAGATGACTATAGATACTCTCCAATTGTTAATTTAAGTATTTATGATAAATAATATTTTTCAAAAAGTTTATTTATTCAGTTCTTAATTTGATCATTCATTTTTTAAAATATAATTCAGTCATTAAAATATTAACAAATTAATTAAGTTAATTCTTGAATGATTATAATTTAATAACTAGCTAGCATTTGCTTTTTTTAGTAATAACGATCATAAGGACATTTGATTCTTTGGTAAGACTCAAGATATAATTATTAGTTTTTATTCTTTGGACCATGAGACTAATCCTTCATGACTTTTGGTCATATTTAATATTTATCATTTTTCCTTAAGAGTATATTTTTTAAGAATCAAATACAAACAATCCTTCTTACAAACCCAACATATACTGTCAGCTTGGCTATGTTTGTTGGATTGTTTAACATTTCTTTAGCTCTATGAATAATACTCCTTTCGCCCCAAAATAATAGTTGTCGTAAGTAGTTTTACGCATATCAAGAAAAAGAAAAAAAAGTAATAATTTTATAAAATTAATCTCATATCATTATTAATTTATTTTATAAATTTTGTTGTTCGCTATTAAATATTATAAGGAATATAATAAAAAAATTAATATTACATTGAAAAATTAAAATATCAATTATTTTAGGATAATTTTTTTTTCTTATATAATAATTATAATGAAAGGGGAAGTAAGAATTCTATAATCTTGGTAAGTGCACTTAAAAACTGAAATTAGTGTAATAGTTTTGAAAGATGTGTTAGTAGTCTATCAGGGTTTTTTACTTGTAAAAAAAAGTATATCCGGGTTTTATTAACGACTTGTCTTAAGAATATTAATTGATAAATTAATAAATATATTTTTTATTGAAAATTATCCCGCAAATACATTATAAATAGAGTAAATTATACTAATTTCTCTTTTATTTTATTTTGAACTTATTATACTCTTATTTCCTTACAAATGCATTATTTTAACATTCCTAAACCAACACCAATAACTAACGGCGTTAATTTTAGTGAAAGATAAAAAAAAACATCCTTCCCACTTGATCCCAATCTTATAAACCACTCCACCAAGTCCTCCACCTCCACAACGGCATGCAAATATGAGTTTTCTCTTTTGATTTTTAACAAATTTCTTAAAGATAACCTAATTAGCATTTGTTTATTTTATTTTTCAATATATTTTAACACATTCTTTCTATTTTTTAGAAATATATTAAATATTTCAAAATTACAAATAAAATTTGTAACCTTAATCAATTTTAATTAATAATAAAAATACATTTTTTTTACTGCAAGAAAATTCTTTTTAAAAATGTATTAGTAACATTTTTCTACCTCAAGCTAAATTGGTGAACAAAAAGTTTTTAAGGGGTAAAAGGAAGGTTTATTCGAACCAAGTTTTAACAAAGTTTTGTTTGCAAATTTATTCAACAGAAGAACATGTAAACAGAGCCCGTAATATAATTGATTTCTCAAATTCCAAAGTCAACTAGGTTAAAGTGGCTATCACTATTATTGGCCCTGATAAAGGCACCACTTTCTTCAAAGTGGGAGGAAATTAAACCTCTTCTTACCATTTATTAAGTTATGGCACCAGTGTTCATTATCTTTGCTCTGTCTATTCTATTTGCCTGTGCCTTTGTGGGCCTTTTGGAAAACAGATAGGTCCCATGAAGCAGCACCAATATAAATATAATTGCATGGATAATATTAACTCTTTTTTTAAAACAAAAAAACTTGACCATTAAAGGTTGGTTTGATGTTATCTAAGAAAGGAAAGATTTTGTGATAGATTCTCTTACAAAATGTAAATATAATTTACAATTTTAGTTTGAATTTCTTTTAAGAGATACTATTGATGCGCTAAAGAGTGTAAATAAGTGCTATATTGTAATTTAATCACAAAGTGATGTGCATAATAATTTTTTTTTTTTTTTTACTTTTATCAAACTTATCTTAAATTTTATATTTATCAGAATTTTTAAATTAATTGATAATATAATATTTTTTTGTGAGTAATACATAAAAATGAATATAAAAATTTGGAAAGAGAATGTCTATCTTGTGTGTACTTAAGATCTTTAACAAACATTTGTTAGAATGATTTTAAGTCACCTTAGAGATGATTCATTACCTGTTGTTCACTTTTCTTTATATGAAGGAAATTAAATCATGTATTAGTGGACACTGTGCCGATGGAGGATATTTCTATTTCTAATTCACCGTCCAACCAAAATATTCCATTGAAAAGAAAGGAAAGTAGAAACAAAAAACCCTTTTTCGAAGAAGAATTGAAAATTGAAATGAATGGGTGGCCGGATTGATACCAGTACGATCCAATAAAAGAATCAAATTCATATTCTAATGTAAAAATCTTTGGATGCATGATCACGCATTATTGAAAATAATTCTAAGATATTAATCAACAGAAAATTAATATAAAAGTAATCTATTATCATAGCTAAAATTATTTAACAATCAGGTAACATTTAATTTTTTTACAATCAAAGTTTAAATTTATAACCCTGGGAAAACTATCCAAATTTAACATTTAAATTAATAATAATTAATTATTTATAATAAGAATAAATAAAAGAATACTGTAACAAATATTTATATATTTTTTATAATGACAAATATTTATTTATATAATAATGCTTTATACATGTTCATAGATATTGAGTATTACTTCACATTAATATATTTTTTTAATGATTGGTATGGAATATTTATCAATTTCTTTGATGATTAATTTTTGTTAAAGAACCTAATTGAAACATCTTTAATAATTTTTTTAATCATTTTTTTTATCTATAAAACTTAAATTTGAGACTTTACTTAAAAAAATTGAGTCTATAACATTCAGACCAATAATTTATTGACTAATTCATGTTAATATGATATGGTCCAAGTGGTATTCAAATCCTTATATATTTCTCAAGCAAAATTCATTGAAAAATATTAAGAGTATCCATTTTTATAATCATGCTAATTAGAACGAGCTTTGCAATTTTTATATGTATCATTTTTAATATAAACCTGATGTAGACCAGGTTTATTTTATCGATTAAAACGAACAATCTACACTAATCAATTTGGCTTTTTTGTCTCCGGTTTACATGTCTATACGAATTGACCTGTACCTCTAATAGGATCAATTACTAATTAAGATAGGAGATCAATCAATGTTAAAAAAAGGGCTAAAATATAGACATAGACCCTTATTTTGTTTTGGTTATAGATTGGTCCCTAATTTTTATAAATTCTAAAATATTTATTTATCATAACAAATTAATTCACTCAAAAAATTGATATTTTTTATTTTTTAAAATAATTTTGAACATTTTTTGATGTATTCAAGACGTAAAATTTATCTCCTTAGATTCATCTACAACTAATATGTGAAACAAAAAAAAGTCATAAACATAGTGAAAATAATATAAAAAAAATGAGTTTTGTAAGTAATAAGAAAAAAAAATGTAACATTAGATTTTTAAGTTTTTGATTGCTCACTAGCTTCGCTTTTCATGCATTTTCACCTTGTTTATGTTTTTTTTTTTTGTTAACATATTAATTGATTCCATAATTTTCATGTAAATAAATTCGATAGGATAAATTTCACATTTTGAATTAATAAAAAAAGGTTCAAAATGGTGCTCATAAATTGAAAACAAATAGTTTTTTGAATGAATTAAATTAAAACTTTTAAAAATTAAGGATTAGTTTAGAACTAAAAAATAAATTAAGAGATCATTTGTATATTTTAACCTAAAAGAATATATCTAATTTTTATAAGATTATTGACTAATTGGCTTGGAATTAGGATAGGTTACTGATCAATTAACTGTTGAATGAATACATTGGCCCATTAAACATAAACTATTCATTCAACCTTTGAATAAATACCAAGCCCAGCAATAGCTATAAAAATATGCCAAGCCCAGCGAATGCATGTTTTCATATGTTTATACAAAATAGTATTTTTGACCGGTGTTATTTATGGGTTAAATATTTATTTTTATGTAATCAATGCATAATAAGTAAATATATTTAAATATAATTTATATATAATAAAAATTATATTAAATATTCAAATCTATATAAATTATTTATTTTTATGTGATACAATTTTTTTAATATAATTTAGATATTAATACGAGTTTATATGAGTATTTTGTTCATATAAAATGTAGATATTTTATCTTCATGATCATTAACAATTTAAATGTAAATTTGTACTTCTTATGATGCAAATATTCATGCTAATATTAATACGATTTTATGTCAAAATTTTACCTCTATGTTATACAAATATTTATCTCAGTGACTTAGACGTTAATATGTTTGTTTTATTTGAGACAAATGCTGTGCTTCTCACATGGACATGGGATTTCCAGAAACAGTGCCTGTTTATTTTAGATTTTAGTATAACTAGCATTTTAATCCTTGGAATATATGTCTAAATAATTTTATACACAATAATTTAATTATATAAATTAAAATTAGTTTAGTATATTTTTAATGAATCAGATAATATAAAATAACAATTGATTTAATTTAAATTCAAAGAAAACATAATAATTGTAAAAATAATATTTTAAAAATAATAAAGATTGATTTTTTAGAACTTAAAATAATATAAGATTAATTTAAATGTGAAATAATATACTTATAATAAAAATATAATTATTTAAATTTTTAAGAAATGTAAAATCTTAAAAACTAATATCAATTGGCATAACTGATATTTGGAGATCAGTGTGTAATGAAGAAAGAAAGAAAATATTTTAAACAAATGAATTAATTAGGAAAGTGAGAGTCGTGAAAAACTGATTTTCTTAAGTGAGTATAGAAATTTATAATATAAGAATAAAATAATTTTGATATAATTGAATTTAAGTCGTTAAACATGACTGAGAAGCATGGTTAAATTAATTTTAGTTCAATATGTTTTTTTTTTTTGTATTAAAACGTATATTATTATTTGTTAAATTGATTATATGGGATATATCCAAAGAAAAATGATATTGATATACTCAATTACTCATTAGGTGTATAAAGTATAAACGTAACGTAGAAAGAGGAGTAAAATTACTGGGCAGATGTGTAAATAGAGTTACTGTTAATATAGCATCAGAAAGTCACATGGTGTAGCCGTCCTACAAATTTGTGTGTACATGCAAATCAAGGTTAGCTTTAGACATGGACAAACAAACATCTCCATGCCACTTTCTTTCGTCGGCCAAGTCTAATGTGAAGTCCTTTGTTTCGAGGTACACATGTGAACCAATGCTTAATATCGTTGGATATATTAATATTAAAATGAACGGCCTAGATTGTTTACCGTCTACGTAATGATTAAGTAAAAAAAAAAAAAAAAATTGAAAGCAGAAGTTGGGTGAATGGTGCCGGAATCCACAATCATGCCATCGTCGATTGTTCACAACCACGTCCAATGATGACTTCCTTGTCGATGTCGAAGGTGCCGAGCCAAACGGGGATTTCTTCTTCGGGTCACGAATCTCAGCGGTGTAGCATCCCACGGTGTTTCCTTTGTCTCCGACACCACACCACCTTTGTCGATTTCAGCGTCTCCAACAAGTTCCCTATCATCCTCACCTGCACCACCATGCGTTTGCAGTTCCGCTGGTGTGCCCCGACGCCACCTCCGTTGGTGCTCCTGCTATCACAATGTTCGTCATATGGACCAGTCACAACTCAACAATCAACAACATAAAGTTAAAAAAAAAATTGAAAGCAGAAGTTGGGTGAACGGTGCCGGATTTCTTTCATGGTGCTTTGGATTTCTTTCATGGTGCTCCTCATCGTTGCACCGCCATTGTGGCGTGGTGGTGGACTGGTGGTGGTGGGAGTTGCCACCAGCGAGGAGGCGGACGACAAAGCGACAGAGGTGACGGACGAAGTGGTTGACGATGCGAGGAGAGGAGGAGGGGTGGCAAAAGTCCACGAGCTTGACCGGGGAGGACTGATCGGAGACGACGGGAAGAGAGACACGTGGGTGGTGCCGTTTTGTTTTATTTTTTTATTTTTTTTCTTCCGGTTTCGAACCTGCTTTAGCTTGTAAAATAGGGGGTACAGGGTGAGGGAGGAAGTTTTAAACTTCACCTTAGATTTCACCCTTTGTTTTTGCTTTCGGTTTTTTAGGGCCCAAAACTAAACGGATTTTGAGTTGTTTGCAGTGCCCACTTCACTAGTTAGTTATCTCCTGCCATCTATACTGTCAATAAGATTTTCAAATTTTTCAATTCACTATCAAAAATCTGAAATGTGGTAGGGAATAAGCATGTGCAGACCTGCAAATGCAATATTTGCAAGACAGCACACTCTGTGATCCTATTTATAAAGTGTTTGCTTCTTGTATCTCACATGTTTTGCCTGCCCCCTGCATGTCCTTTTCATAGGGTGGTCGCTAAAAAGTAGAATGAAAGACATTTTTTTAAGTGTGTTCAATGGACATTCTTATAACGCCATTTAAGTTATAAAACTAACTTATAAAGTATAAATCACCCTCCCACTTATGTAACTTGGTGTGTGGATAATATGATAGCTAATTCTTTATTGATCTAAGATAAACTTTGATATTATATTAAAATGTGAGTTTAATAAGTCTAATTTAACTTTATAAAACCTACTTGTAAAATAAAGAGTATACTTCATTTATATATACTTTATGTTAATAATATTTCTAACTAACCGTGAAACTTGAATTTTTTTGCAATAGTTACAACACAATTTAAACCTACAACTTTGTGTAAATTTCCTAAACTCCTACCACTACACCGACATCAATATGATAAGAAGTGGAAAGAAAGACAATCTCATTCTACAAGACCAACACGGGCAAATGGGCAATAAAGGGTTTTTAAATCGTTGCTTACTAAATTCGATCTTAGGGGAGTCCAAAATTAAAAAAAAAAAAAAAAAGTGTCACGTTTTGGATCCCAAAACAACTTCCAATGATCTTTTTTAATAGACTAATCTTGGTGTTTTTCACTTTTCTAGAATTGCTTGCTTTGATTGTTATATTCCACTCTTATCTCCTAGATGGTCCAGGAAAATCATAAACTGTGAACATTAGCTACAATTTATTGTCTTTATTATACAAATAGCTTCCACTTATGTCTTAGTAGCACCTCGAACAATCCTATCTAGAGTCGTAGATCAAATATATATAGACACTGTTAAGACAAGAGAGCGAGCCATTGGTCATTACCAAGAAAGACCCCTTTCCTTGTCTTTTCTGCCTCTCCAAAAGTGATCTTTCATAATTAGCCCACAGCTCACTATAGGAGAATCCAACGACGATGTATCATAAAAGTAGCACTCTTATTAATTGCATTTCCATTTTCATTGAACCACTGAATAGAGCAATAGAGGAATACTACTTAACAGTTAACACACACTCAAAAAATACAAGTGATTGTTTAACGTTGTCGTTTCTAGCATGGGAGGCCCAATGCTTGAATTTGAATTAATGCTATTTTTTTTTTTGAATTAATGCTATCCTCGAAAGACTCCCTTAATAAATAACTTTAAAACAAACAAACCACCCAACAAATTAAAAGCATCAACTGCCTCCTTTAAGAAGCAGCATTCATATAGTAATTCAAAAAAAAAAAAAAATCATTCATGACAAAGGCTTTTTTCCAATGTGCATTAAATGAAAATGCATCTTTGATTTAGAAGCAAAAAAAACAAAAAAGTTCAGTTCAGAACTTTTTCCCATTCAAAGCCCAATCACCAATGGGTCATTCATTTAAAGCCCACGATTCAATTTCAACCCAATGGAGAAAATTGGAAAAATGCAGATTACACGAAAGAACTGAACTGGAAAACAAGAGAATCCAAGGAACTAAACTTAGATACCCATAACCAATAATAGACAATGGTGATATTATTCTCTAATTAAAACAGATATTTTACCTCGATAATTGTTACTTTGATTTATTTATTTTTTATTCGTAAAGATTTATGACATTAATTCATCTGAGCGAGCTAGACCCCCTAATTGCTACTTCACCCCCTTGTTAATTGTTACTTTGATGATTATTATCGAGATAAAATATCAATTTAAATTGGAAAATAACATCATCAATGGCTACATTATTGCATCTAGGTTTTTCTTTTTGTACATTTTGAAATGTAATATGAGCACTAAGCACTGCCACTTAACTATCACTGTGGGAATGTCAGTGTCGCCTTCGGTGTTGCTCTTCTTCTCGCTGCTGTTGTTCTTCTTTGATCTCTTGAGGGGGTTCCTCCGGTTGCGATTCCTCGCCGGAGTTGTGTTCCGGCGGTGGTGGAGGACGTTGTCGTGGCGGCGGAGGGGCGATTCTGCCGTCGACGCAGGAGGAGCATTTGGTTTCGACCCAGGTTTCGACGTCAAACTCGCCGTGACCCATGACCCGACGACCAGAACAGAGCCTACCGATCATGCCGGCGATGACGCCGAGAACGGTGATGACGGCGAGGACCGCTATGACGGGTCCCACCGACCCGTGACCCGAATGGGTCGTGTAGGCTTGTTTGGTCACTTCTATGGGTGGTGGCTGTTGAACAAATGGTGTGGACATTTGAGATTAGGGCTTTTGTTTCAATGAGAATATAAAACACAAATTGAACTAAAAAAGAAAGAAAATTGAGTGTCTAGGGAAAGTTCATGTTTTTGAGACACATTTTGTGGGTTTGAGATTAGGGCTTTTGTTTGAACGAGAACAATAAAATACAACTTGGAACTAAAAAAAGAAGAAAAAAAATGTGCCTAGAGGAAATTGATGTTTTTGAGGCTCATTTTGTGGGGTTTTGAGAGTGGGAATAGGGATCACCAAAATGGTTGTGCATTTCAACTTGGCATGTTTTTTTGGCTTGCCCCAAATTATGGCAAAAGTGTGAGCTTCTTTTTGGAAGGGTCTTTTGGGGGGTGTGGTGTGGTGTTGATGATAATGTTGAGTGTGGAGGAGATTAGAGAAGTGAAGGAATTGTTTTTGGGTGGAAGAGTGGGGTAACAGAAAGAAAGAAATGAGTGAGGTGGGCTCTTTCTAGGTACTGCAACAAGTGACTTGTCGAGAAAGTTTTTGGCAGTGGAATCGTTTGACAAATCCATACATACATCTTTTACTGACAAGGGACGGCTTGTAAGCAAGTTCTCTTACATAAAAGTTCAATTGTCATAAAAGACCTTTGGTTATAAAAAAAAAGGTTACATATTTTTAGTGTAAAAATTTCTTAATGCACAATAAAATAATTTTAGATTGTTATTAAATCAAAAGTTACGATTATATGATTCTTAAAGATAATTAAAAAAATAATTATTATAAAATTAATAAATTTATTGAATATAATAATTTATCATTTCAATAATATAAAATTTATTTGTGTTTGTACTATGAGTGTATAATTTATTTTTTTATTTTTATTATTAATGGAATATTCTAATTTTTAAAAGTTAGGTCAAATATATAATCTAGTTCCAATATATTTAACAAACGCTCAATTATTCCTTACTTATTAATTTATTAAATCGGTCTTTATAATGTAAATAGTACTGATTTGGCCAACAAAAAAATATTAACAGTCAGTAAGAATCAGATTTTTTATTTGTGTTCTTTAAGTTTGAGGCATGCTTTGATCTTTTGGAGAACATCCCAATCTTAACTCACCTAAATTGTATGACTCATTATTTCTAATAAGATTATTTCGTATGAAAAATAAAAATTTCATATCTACAAAATAAATATTGACTCATTCGAAGTCTGGGTTTGACAAAGTCCAGAGATGCTCCTGTATTTTAGGTTGTTTTTTATAAGAAGGAAAGAAATAATATATGAAAAAATTGTATTTTATTTCATTTGATACACAGTTTTTATAATCTACTTTGATTCAATTTTCTTCTCTCCGTTTCTCTCCTCTAGCATGGTGCAATGTTCATATATGAATATGATACATGATGTCATTGATGTCAATGTGTCCTTCCCTTTGGAGTTGTGACCATACGGTTCATGATGATTAACAAGCTGAGTCCAGAAAACATCAAATCATTAAAGCTATTACAAGTTCACCGGAATATCTGTAGTGAAAAGGATACGTCTCTGTCTGTTTCTAAAATTAAAATTAAAATATTCATTCATAGTTTTAAATGAAAACTATGCATTTTAGATTAAATAAATGTTTTAATTATATTTAATATTTTAAAATTAATTTTATGAAATTTTAGATTAGGTACTAAAAGGTTAGGGCAGGTGAGAGAGATTTTTTTAAACTTAGTTACGTAATAATATTATTGTTTTTAATTAATTTGAATAATATATAATCACAATATGGTACACATTTAAAAAAAAAATAATAGAAATCTTATCTTAACATTTTAAAATTTTTCTAAGTAAAGGCACACAATAAAATATGGTAAAAAAGTAAAACATTTTGTTTGTGTCTAGTTTTTTGGTACATTATACTTTTTTTTGGTACATACTTATGCGTCTATTTAATTATCTGTTAAAATAATTTGAATATTTAATCAAAATTTTATATGTGATTAATTTCAAATGTAAAATCATTTAATTTAATTTCCTAAGTAAATTTATCAATAATTAATTTAAAATTAAATAATTGAACTTTTTTCTTACCAAATACCTCGTTGCGTGTCTCATTTACACCGCATTGCCAAACCTCAATTTTAATATTTGAAAAAAAAATAACCTCCTTATTTCTCATACGTTATAATTCTCTTATCTTTGAGTTCCCTTTTGCTCGATTCACAAAGACAAAATGTCAGATTGATGCTAATAATTCATCACAAAAGAAAGTAGATTAAACAGAGTTTTTTACCCGTAAAATAAAAAAAATTAAAAATTACTCAAATAATGCACCCCCATTTTGATTTATCCAAATGATATACTTTATTGTGATAAGTGAGAAATTGATTTTTCACTTGCACAATTTTATTTTTTTTGCATGAGCTGGAGAACCAATTTTTTATTTGTTTTTTTTTTTTTGTTTTGAAATTGATTCTTGGAAAATCGACCTTGTATCATTTTTTTTAAATTTCGCATGAGTTAAGAGATAGATTCCTTGTGTTTTTTATTTTAAAAATTATATGTTTTTATATTTTTAATTTATTAATTATGTATATCTATCATTTTTTAAATATATTATTTGACATATATAGTTGTTAGTTTTTGCTAATTTTTTGTTTATTCATTTTTTCAAGAGTGAAAAACCTCTGTATTTTTATTTTATTAATTGTATATATTTATGTTTTTTTTTAATTTGTAATTCATCATTGAAATTATGTTGTTGATTTTTTTAAAAATTCTCTACTTTAATTATGTTAATTCATGTCGATTATAATATTTATCTAAGCTTTTATAATATTTATCTAAGCTTTTATTATTATTATTTTGTCTTCTTCTTCAATCATGCAAAATAACATTACATCCGTAATTGTTTTTTAAATGAAAAAATTATTGTATGATTGAAATATTTTTTTCTAGACTAGTTTTCCATTTAAAAAAAAGTATATTAATATTTCTATAAAAATAAAAAATTATTTTGTTATTAATAAAATTTGTATTTAACTCATAATTTATATTTATGGGACAACGTTATTATTCAATTGATAAAACATCATAAATATAAACAAAATAGTTAAAAAAACCACCTCCATAAATTTTTTAAAGGAATTAACCGACTCCTATAACTATTTTTAAAATATATAAATGATAAAATTGAAATTTAAAAAGAAATAAAAAATCTTAAAAAAATAAAAATAAATATTTAAAAATAAATAAATATATATATATATATATATATATATATATAATTGAAAAAAAATAGCCCATTAAGTGATAAATCAGTTATCGGAAAATCAATTTTTCAATGTAAAAAAAAGTAAAGGTTAGAAATCGATTCATCATGAACAGTAATAGGTAAATAATCTTCAACTTATATTATTTATGTAATTTTTATTTTAATTTTATTTATGGGGTTAAAAAGTCATATTAAAGAAGTGTAATTAAAATGACCGAACTTATAAAAGAACTTGTGAGAATTATTTTAGAGGAAAAAGTGAAAGGGTGATGGATGGATTCCTAATTCCTCCTTAACCATTCAAAGCTTTAATTTTTTATTCCTTAAATTGGTACATCAATAAAGAAAGGATACGATGTTTCCTGCAGGTTAAATTCTTGATAGAATAACATATCTATTTTATTTTATTTCATTTATTGTGTTTCATTCCATGTCGTTGTAAGGTACTTCTAATTTTGTAAACTCCCAGTCCCAGAATACCCTAATTTTTAACATGTGCAACTTCAACATTATATCATTCGTGGATGGAAGATGTACAAATGCTGACAGGGTGAGTGGCTCTGAGAAAAGTTTGATGAAACCAATAATCACGACAAAATTTGCAGTACTGCGTAACTTGAAACAACTGTGTTGTAAGGAAACAGAATAATTAATACATTTTTGAGCTTTTGGTGATTAAATTAACCCTACACAAAAAAGAGTTGCTTCCGACTTCTGTAGTTTAATCTGTGACACAACTTCTGAATTAATGATAAAAGACTTGTATGTTTAACGTGACAGTTTTGTGAAACAATCATACCCTGGGCTCTTGTTAACCAAAATGCTACGGCATTAATTAAGCAATTAATAAATAGTAAAAAGTTTCTATTAATAAAGACTAGTATATTATATTCATTATCCATAACATTAATAGTTTCAAACCGGATGTATTAAATACGTTTTTAATTTCTTAATTAGTAAGCAATTAAAGGCACTGATTTGGCCGGTGCTGCTTAGTGCTCGCTACCTAAATTGGTAAGATAAAGGTTCAGTTTATTTAAACTCATTTGTTTAAATAAATGTTTATTTTTCTGTTCTTTCAGTATGTTTTTTAACTTGTTTTAAAAAATAATTTTTTTATTTATTTTAAGAAGTAAATTCTAACTACTTCTTAAACAAAAACACTTATATAAAAACGTTTATTTTAAAATTATTTTTTGACTTTAAATAACCTATTTATTGTTTGTTAAACTTTTTCCTCAAATGTCAAAATGTTGCTCATTAGCTCATACCTGTTTTTATTTTTTTCGAAAAGAAACTTAAATATTTTGATATACAAACCAACACAAGTATTCGGCCTTCTCTGTTTTTTTGGGGCTGCGGAATTCAAATTGTTGATCCACGTTTCTCTTCTTTTCCCTCCATTCCTCCCACAACAAGCATGCATTATTGAGGATTTGAGATCAATTATTTCATGCTACATGCAAATTAATTAGATCGATGTTTAACCAAATTGAACTTAAAAAAAAAAAACCATGATATCAGAGGGAATTGCTTCACATTTATCAATTATATTTACAGCATAACCCAGAATTTGAATTTTGCAGCTAAACATGGGTATAAAGTTATTGTAGAAAGCAGAACAATCACTAGCTGTGACATACGTAGTAATATATTTAGAACAAGAAAGAGAACTTGCTCATTGAAATATTTAAACCCTTTAGTACTGAAAATTCTTAAAGCTGGAGGTATCACTCTCTTACCCATGCAGAAATGAAATAGAATATTGACAGGGCAGAGAATCTAGCTAGTATTTCAGAGAGCGTGGTGATTATGATTAGGACAGAAATATCAATTAAATTTATGGGTAGATGACAGAGTTCTCAATTTGTCTCTACCAAAAGGTCTCGTTGGGCATTATCAATTTATCAGTTCTTTTGTATATATTCTTTTTTTTTTTTTTTTTTTTTACTCCAAAGTACCCTTTGTCGGTTTCTCATTTGAATCTACGTGCTTGTGAGCTAATCTTCTTTTTATGATAAGGTACAATTCACATTATCTCTCAATTGGAATTAGAGGCAAAGGAATTGCATATAGTTGGTGCAGGAAACGTTATATATTCAGATAATGTCATTGATGCTTCTAAAGTTTAGGACAAATTACACATGTTTCCAGTTACACTCAAATCTCAATGTTCTCCCTTTTTGACATTACTTAGATCTCTCCTGATCTATATAATTTTATAAAGAAATCAGGGAAAAATTGTTTTAACGGAAAGGATAAATGTTCTTACCCAGTTTTATAAATTGTGAAATTAAAGTCTATGAAAGAACAAAAAATGGAACGATAAATTCCCTTAAGTATCATGGAGATATGAGTGTAATTTACTTCAAAATTTATTTAGGCTTCTAGCCACCCGACCAAATTTTAAGAAGGGATTGTATCAGAGTCAAATAAAGGTTGCACCTTAAGTCTAATTAATTTATGAATGAATGGTATCTGTACTGCATTGGTAAAAAAAAATATATGTACGCACTTTAATTCAATTATAAATTGTTATATATACACATAATAAATATTTTAAAATTTATATACCAAAATTTCTGATGTGATAATTTAAATGTTTTTGCTCTCACAATGTATGCATACCTATTAAACTTTTAATATGTTTATGATACTTATGTTGCAGTGGATATAAAATCTATTTATTGGATGAGTCATGAAATTTTGATAAAGATAAAAGTTAATAATTTCATTTTAACTTAATTAATTTAGCAGTATGTATAAATAATTGTAAACTCTTTATATTTGAGATAAAAAAAATAGTGAATAGAAGACTGGCTATACACCTCAAAGTATTCAATATTTTAGAAAGAGAAAAAGGGATATGCACTAACACTATAAAAATATTTATACAATCATTCAATCACAATTTATCATATATAATAATTAAATTTGTTAATTTTTAAAATAAATATTTTTAAATAATTTAAATGATGATATATGATTGAATAATAATATAAAACTATTTTATAATGTTAGTAAATAAATATTAAACACTTTCAGAAAACTAAGCTAACATGATACAAATCTACCCCAATTGACACTCACTTTGTATTGGGCATGGGTGAAAATTTCAACATGATATAAGAACTCAAATGACGAATCAACAAATCCCAAAAAAAAAAAAATGAAAAAAAAAAAACTGGGTCCGTGAGAGTTGAGACCGAAAAGCACAAGTTCAATGGTGAAAAAAAATGAAACAGAGACTGAGAAATCCGAGACTGACTTTAGTACAAGTTCATGAAGTAGAAGCAACCCAGACAAAAAAAAAAAAAAAAAACATGTGACCTACTAATGATGTATGCAAGTCACAATTGAACAAATCCAGTTAGACTCGAGGTGGAGTATGTAAAAATTATAAAATCTCATATTGGACAAATAAAGACAAGCAAAAGTGCGCATAATGAATAGAAGGGTTGAATCTGATATTCTGAATTCTGATTGGTTCGAATCTTTTAGATAAATCACCTCTCATGCTTGATATGGATTCAACTTTTTATTTTATTTTATTGATTGTTAGTTTTTTTAATGGATATCAAATTTATGATTTTTTTTGTTTCCATCTCCTTTAATCACACAATTCATCTTATATCTCATCATTCATTTTGTGCAAAAAATCCAACGCTGGGATTCAATTGTATGCATGTTTATACTTTGTATGATATGTGTGGATAAGAGCACGTAATGATCAGCAGATCAGAATTGCAATGTTATTTCACTTTTACAAAAGAGTTCTTTGATTAAACATAGACAAAATGAATAATTTGGTTTACATATATAGCCTAACAACACCTACGTCTTACAGAGCAAGAACCAAGAAAAATTAGCATATAAAAAGCAAGTAACCTATGCAATGTATAAAAAGCAAGTAACCTGCATTTTATTATCACGTTTCATTTTTTCTTTTTCTATCATCAAAATTATAATTTCTATTTATGAAAATTCCTCCAACAACTACTAATTAGTGTGGTCTAGTATGATTTAGAGTCTGACAGAAATACATATAAAGCCATGCAAATCAAGTACGTGTTTTGTTCATTTTGAAGTGTAAGAAATAACAAAATCCTAATTAAAGCACAACAAATTTTACATTTACTATGCAATCGTGAAAGTGCAACCGAAGGAGGGACGCGGCCATTCTGTTGTCATTTTTTAAGGCTAACCAAACACCATATCCAACAATCCTGTGCAAATTGGGGCATGATCTATCATAGAAATTAAGGTCAAGCTGGTAATTTCTACTATAGGGGTACGAGGGATACATATGAACATAAGGAAGCAAGGTAAAAAGCAAACAGAAGAAGAAAGTGAAGTAGATCACAAGTTTACAAGTCATGACTTGAGAATGTCTACTAAGAAAGACTTGACAATTTCAATTTCTTATGGCATGCTGTGAGCTACGGGTTATTTATACGCAAATGAAAACAAAATTATAATGGATACAAGTGTATTATTATTTTTTTTATTGTATTAATTATTTAACTTATGAGTCAGAATTACTGAATCAGAGGTATAATCTGTTTCAATGTACCAAATTTTTGGATTGACGTCAAACCCATATATAGCCATAGGGATAACCATAAATTATTTATGTGCTAGCAAGATGGAATGTCTGGCAGATTTTATTGGTGAAACGAAGAAGTGGAACTACCATTATTGATATTACTAAAATTCTATTAGTCATGCGAGGCTGGAACTTCTAGCAAGCATGGTTCATGGAGTGTTTGAACCTTATCACGCATTATTTTTTCCACGTCTATCTTTGTTGTGCTCGTTGAAAAAAAGCCTTTTTTTATATTCTCTTTTTATGTTCTTATTAATTAAGTGATTTGATATATAATCTTAATTTTGTACTTTATTAATTGTCTAATTCTTTTTTCGTCACATCTCTTTTTCTGTCCTTATTAAGTATTAGAAAAAGCACACATATAAGACAAAAATTTTCTTAATGTTTTACATGTATGCGAAGCACTCAGGTGATATACCTTCCGCTTACTGATTCTTGCTATAGGATTTTAGTATTTAATGTCAAATTCAATTTCTAATGAGCGAGAATACTCACATTTTAGCTATATTTTCTTATTTTCGTGAGATTTTAGAACCTCATATATTATGTATGTGATGACAAATGACATGATAGCAAATTGCAAAACAATACGGAAGTAATAAAATTTAAGAGACCGTTCTTCATCACCTCAAAAAACAGAAGAGACCGTTCTTCATCTTCTCAATTTGGGTGATTAATATATAGAAATTTAGAATCATGTTTGCTTAGAAGACTAACTGAAGATAACGAGTAAGATTGAAAATAGTCCAAGTTATCCAACACAGATAGATCTATTGCCTAACCTATGTTAGAGCTAAGTATTTGTGAATGTTAAAACATAGACACCCTAGCACTATGATAATTATGCACTCAAAAGTCACACACAAACCCTTCCATAATAGATTTATCGTCTGTTTGGTACAAATGAAATAGAGGGAAAGAAGGAGGAAGAGAATGTTGATTGTTTGATAGGGTGAAAGTGGAATGAAATATTAAAAAAAAAAAAAAAAACTAGGTGGAGGCCACAGGAAAAAATTTCCAGCAAAGACAAACAATGATTATTTGCTCAAAAATAACTTAGAAGGACAAGCCTTCCAAATAGAATGTTCTGAACTTCCCTTGGCATCTTTCTTTGCAAACAAATCTACACATGAGTTTGCTTCTCTATAAATATGACGAAGAGAGACAAGCCAATCCATAGGAAGAAGTAATATAGTTGTCACATCTATATTTATTGCACCGTTAAAACTTACAACAATTGCATTTGTTAGACAGTACCATTGATTAATGTTTTGTAGTTGCTCACATATCACAACAGTTACAACGGACAGAGTTACCTATTTGCATGGATCTGTGATTAAACCCTTGGTGATGGCTAATAAGAAATTGATCTTGAAAGAACGTCATTCAAGATCATATACATAACTCGTTCATAAAATAGGCAGATTAAGTATATTAATCTAATACAAATTTACAATTGTTTAGTAGTGTACAAACAAACAAATAGCAAAGCATATATAAAATTATAAATAGTAATGTCATAAAGGTTTCATATTTCAGCAGAATGATCTTGACATAAAAGTTAACATGGCTAATCTGAATATTCTCTGGGATACCGCCAACACCTACAATGATGATGGACTTGACATAATATACAGAAGGATAGCATTTATGCTCCAAGTGACTTACATTGGCTTCCCCAATTACATTGTTGAGGTATTGCTAAGAAGTTGAAAATACAAGCACTTAATAGTTTACACTTTACAGAGCCACATGTCCTTCTAATTTGCCCTTGTATTCCTGTAAGTACGTAATCCAACATTACTAAGCTTCACCATGGATGCAGCAAAATCATTATAGAAGGAATATTGGTCGGTGCTGTAAAAATAAGCCATAGAAGAAGTCCTTCGATTCGAAAGTAGTGCCATGTCCGATTCTAGAAGCCCTTTGTTGTATATGAGATTTCTATAATACTCATTGTCGAAGGTCAAAGTAGTATCAGAATCAAGAGGTGCAATGTAGCTGTTTGAAGTGTCTCCACTTGGACACGTGCTTCGCAGTTTTGAGAGAAGTGAAGAGGCAAGCACAGGATCAGGTCTGCCAGAGCCTTGAAAATCAAAACGTCTCCTTTTGAAGGTCAAGCATCGGGCATAACCAATTGTATGTGCCCCTGATCATGGAAATAGACACATCAAGTCACTGATATCATCAATTATCAAACACACATCAGTCATCAACATAAAAGGTTGTGTACGTATGCAAATAATCCCTAAACTATATAAAGCAAATTATATTATGACTCTCCACTAAATTGTCTATACTTTCTAGAACAAATTACAGCAATACCTCCTAATATTTTGTGTAATTACACAAGAACTTTCTATTTTTTTAAGCATTACTTTCAGCTCTCTTGTAGAGGGTGTTAATGTAAGAATTGAGGTGATGTTAACTTAATATTTTTAAATATATAAGGAGGTGTTAGTGTAATGTTTTCAAACTTAAAGGAGTTACTGTAGAAAAATAAAACAGAATAGAGTTATATGTAATTACACAAAATTTTAGGAGATCTTACTAAAGTTTGCTCTACTTAGTTTTCTTAATCACATATAAATTTCATACATTATTGTATCAAATGGAATTTAACTATGTATGATGTCATGCATTAAAAAAGGTTCAAATATTTTGTGAAAGTCCAAGTTAGCTTCTACCATTTCCAAGAAGTAAAATCTGAAAGATGAGAAAAGAGTCAGAACCTAAAAGGGCTACAACATCCCTCAAGTTAAGACCCTTTGAAGTAAACTTTGCAATGATGTTATCTAGATAGAGGCTCGAACGGTGAAGGAATTTGTTGATTAGCTTCCATCCGATTGGCTGTTGTTGCATCTCTTCGGCCTAATGCAACAGGCCAAGAAGGTCCTCCAACCTAAGCAAAAAGGTTGGTTGCATCAAAAAGGTTGTTTTAATTATATATAAGGAACTTTCATCTGAGAATTTCTATCAATTAATATAAAGTAAGTGACACTTTTACCAGATCAATAGCTTCCCTAACTAACTGCTAAGGATAAGATATCAGCGCAGGAAACTGTTGATGGACATTGCCTTTCAACTTGTTCTTTTATATTATCAATCACTTCCATCCCCCGAAGTGAATTGCGATTAGGAGAAGCATTCTTTTCGCCCGTGAAATATGGTGTATCATCAAGAAGCACAGAAGCATCACAACCCTTTCACAAGCAATTGAACATATATAATTAATGACGTTCCCGTGGCATGGCACCAAGTACAATAATTATTGCATGATTTAAAACTATCATAATATTAACTTTTACATTTTAATTTTTAGTTTAATTGCATATTTTACTGCTGAATTCAATTTCTAATGAGTTGGATTACTCATAGTCATAGAACCTCAAATATAATGTATGTGATGACAATAAGCTAATAGCAAATCTAATAGGTGTAGTTTAGTTAACAACACACATTAAATGTGATCTCCACAAAATACATTTTTGGAGATTAAGTTATAGACTGAAAATTAATCTCATAGTCGATTTGAAGAATCAAAATTTATAAAAATATCTCAAGAAAGTCAATTTAAGAAACTATTGTCATTTTCTTTAGATGATCATTAGAAATTTAGAATTATGCTTATTTCGAAAACTAATTGAGGATTTAGAGATTATTATTATTATTATTAATCATACATGTGAAGAAGGTTAAGATCATAAAATAAATATGAGAATTAAAAAACTATAGTCAATGGATTCAAAAATTTGAAGAAAAAAATTATTATACTTATTTGTAATCTCATCAAAGTAAAGTGAGGAGCTACATTTACACATTCCTCACTTGAATATAGGTCTGCTACTGTATCCCCTGTGAGTCAAAGACTACGATCCATTTAATGAAACCTTTGGTAGTTGAAGGTAACATGACCAGTATATTCGTCACCCACATAGGCTCTGCTCCTCCGTCCTCATCTTGTTTTGGTATCCACCATATAGGTCTCTATATCTTATTGTACAATCTTATAGGTCTCTCCCGTTTAATGGTTAATTTGATTTTCTTTGATGTTCTTTTTTTCTGGAAGATCAGGTTATCACTAATGTTGTATTTGGTAGAGGAAATAGAGAAAAAATAATATGGATCTCATAATTTTTACACTTTGCTTTAATAGAGAACGAGTTCTGGTATAACAGTAAAGTTGTGTCTTGAGAACATGTTGGTCATGGATTCGAATCCGGAAAGCAAGAGACGGGAAAACAAATGCTTGGAGGTGTGAATTGTCGTTTGGTGCAAATTTTTGTGCACGTGTTGATGTAATGTTAGAAATTTTTCACCATTTAACGTTATTCAGACTATTACCTTCATTAGCTAAATTACCCTAACCATAATTCTTCATGTGAAAGAGCCTAAATTACATAATTTCACTCTTAATCTCTTAAAAACTATACCAAATAATTTACTTTAAGAATAAAGATGCATAAATAAAACTAAATAACAACATTTTATCTCTAGACATAGATTACCTAGAAGCTCCTTCAAGTTCTTAGGATGCAAATATTTTCCAATGATTAAAACCCTATAACATACATCTGAATGGGTGATCAAACCATGAACAAGACAATAAACTCATAAAGAAAGCAATAATATTGAAATAACATTAAATGGATAGTAAAGATCATTGCATCAAAAGTGTTTGGTTGTCAAACTCCAACAATGGGTAATTTAGTCTCTCATAGTCATGAGAGACTCAAAAATACAAGATGAAGCAAAGGAAGTGAAAGAAAAATGGAAGAAGAAGAGCTCCAAGTGAGTGAGTTTCTTTTTCTATTAGTGCATTACTGTCTCCCTCCTAATAGCACAATGCTCCCTCTTTTTATTCTTCAAAACGCAACACGATCATGTTTTTGAAAATGATTGTGCGCTAAGTCTGCATGTGCTCGTTGAGCGCACGCGCAAAGTTCAACTGGCTTAAGTAACCATGTGCTAAGCCTCGAACTGTGTGCTTAGTGAGTATGCATGATACAGTTGGTCTCCAGTTTGACTTCTCGCACTGAGCGTGCATTGACAGCTTTAATTCTTCAACATCTTTCAGACATCCTGTTGTGTCAAACTCTATCAAAAAATAGAACCAAACATTGTAAATTCACTAACTTTAACTTTTTTTGTATAAAAATTCAGAAGAAGCTAAATTTCTATCCTTTTAGATCAAAAGAAACATTAAATGATAAGAAATTAGATAATTATTATGTAATTTAAATATACAAATTAAATATGTATAACAATTATCAATTTCCATTTTCATTCTCTCTGCCAAATAAAGCATGAAATTATGGAAATTGTTTTTTTTTGCAAGACAAATGCATTTATCCGGTGGAACACCTTACATAAATATTGGATTGATGAGGGGAAATGGTATGTTATGCATATATCTTACCACCTTTTAAATCATTTAATGTTATTGATAGTCTTTGAATAAAATTAAAATTTATGATAAATTAATCAATTTAATAATTCTATATATAAAACCAACGGTAATATACTATTGACATGAGAAAACGGGATGTTGAGATCTCATATTAGGATTTGAAAAAAAAATAGAGCTTATTTTGAACAATTTTTATCTCATAAATTAGATTTTGGGATTGGGTTACCTTTGACTTTCTTAGTATCAAAGAAAAATATGTTGAAAATGTGTTGAGATCTCATATTATATATATATATATATATATATATATATATATGAATTGCTAACATATTTAATTTTTATCTTTTTAAATATTAATCCTTCGAGGTATTGAAATTTATTTAAGGGATTGATCTTTGTTTATGAATTGAATTCATGACCACATGTATGTTTAAGAGTCAAGGTTATTTATCAATTATGTTAGTATAATTGTTGTTGTTTTTGAAAGAAAAAAAGCTATGTAAAGTATTTACATAAAAGATTTTAGGGGCATAAGTAAAGTGGAAAAAAAAGGCTTTTATAAAATGAGCTTGTATGTAAAGTGCATAAGTAAAGGTGTTTATGTGTTAGAAATGCCTACTTCTACTGTTTCTAAATGGAAAAGGCTCATGTAAAATGCACAAGTAGGTGTGTCCACCCATAAAGAATTTTATATCACAATGTACTTAAAATTAAATTGAAGCGTGAATACCTGCCACCTAAGAAAATAAAGAATATAGAATAGAAAATTGTGCATATTTCACAAACAAGTTACATAGTCTCCTGTTCATAAGAAAATATGACTAGGATCTCATATTTGAAAGTTATACATTATTGATCCTTAAAAATATCTATTATCGCTAGGTCGAGTGTAAATGCACTCTATAAGATTTTTCTTCTTCTTCATAAATACACTAAAAAGTGGTATAAGTGGGTAATTGACATAACATCCACCCACAACTTTATTTTTCATTATTATATTTATGACTAATTAATTGTAAGAGTTCCTAATTAAAATTATAGATTTTAAGAAAATAAATGATGAAATGAAAGAATAATTATTTTGAAAATTAAATTCCAAGCAATAGAAATAGAAAGTACTCTTGCATAGCAGGTAGATAATAAAATATTTATTAACCTTGAAGAGGGTTGAAAAAAACTGTTAGACAAGGAGGGGAGAATTTGACTCCTAAGTCTCTTATTCAATCCCAAAAACATTTTAGTGTAGAATAACAATAAGCACTTATTTCCGACATTAAAAACAACACCCCTCACTAAATTGAAAGCAAAGAAAGTAAGATTTAAAATCTTCGTGGCCATTATTATAAGGATTGCCATACCATATCTCACTATACATAATGAATTATTACTAAACTGGTAAAATCTAAAGTTGGGACTACGCGTGTAGTAGCCCACATAATAGGGTTCTTCTAAAACACTTTTGCTGCTTTTAAATACTGTGGTGAAGAAATGTAAAGAATTCTCCTAAGTTCACTATATGTAGCCAAAGGAAAAACTTGAGAAAAACGTATAGCCATCACTCTTTAGGTGATGTGACATGAGAAGAAGGACTAATTGGCATGCCACGTCCCATGGTGAAGCCTCTTGTTCCATCTGGCATTCTAGGGCACTTAGTGTTGTGTTTTGTGTGTGCATCACAAAGAATAGTACTGTTTGATTGAGATGGTGGGGCAAGTAGGCCACGTCCTTGACTGCGCCCTCTACCCTTTCCACGTCCTCTACCACCCCATCCTTTCTTAGATCCTAACGAATTTTCTTCAACCTTCAAAGTGATCAAATATAACATCATTTCAAACAGATTAGTTTAAGGATCAAATAATTCAAATTTACACTTTAAATTTATCAATAAAAAAATATTTTTCATTAGTATTTATAAAATAAAAAAGATCTCATGATAAAAAAAATCATATATATTAGTAAAAAGATTCAACATATTTAAAGTATAAAAAAATTAAAATTTGTTTTAGATCTTAATTAGCATTGGGTCGGTCCTAATTTCAAGACTTATCATGTTGCTTGAAAATAAATCAGTGCTAAATGCAATCCCCTTTTTAAAGGATAAAACTTAAATCCAATTCATTGAGTACTTTTGGTATTTTTGTTTAATCGGAATTAGATTTTTTATGCTAACATCTAATAAAACATTTCTTATGTAAATTACTGATATGAAATTCTCATTTTAATTGAAGAATAACACCAAAAATACTTTAAAAAATTGCACTAAAGTTATGTTGTAAAGGTTATGTCTTAGAATTCTATGTATTGATAATATCTATTGTAATGTGGGATGCATGCAAAGTAAATAAGTGTGTTTCCTATAAAAAGGGCTCAACATCTGATGCTTCCACAATTTGTTTTGCAAAATTCACTTTCATGCATATATGAATTGTAAGAATGGCATGAATTTATATCTTATTTGAGATATAAGATATGGTTGACTAGAAGACTTGAAAGAAATTACTAACACATCCCAATGTGGCATATACATGCAATGCAACACTTACATTTGTCTCAAACAATTCAGCATTGTTTGAGTGAGAAGGAGAAGAATCCTCAACAGACTCAAAATTTATAATCTCGTCATCATCTAGATATCCATCAAATTCTGACTTTCTACTCTTCAGAACAGATTTTGGCTACACAAGTTACATTAAAAAAAAATCAATTAAAAATAAGTTTATGAAATTCAAGAGATACAATAGACAACAAACAAAGATTAATATCAAGTACATAAGTGCATACCGAGCATCTAAGGAACAACCTTACACGCATCCCTTTCCTCCAATTTCTTTCATCATTTAACTTCTCAGCCTAATCAAGTAAGAAAGAATAATTAATATGATAGTTGATTCATGTCCACATCTAAAAAGCTACAAATTATTGAAGAATAGACTCACAGCTTTCTCAGCTATATCTGATGTCTCATACTCCACTAGTGCATGGAGCTTGATTGAGAGAAGAAAGTAACATGGGGTAAGAAACTCTTGTAATTAAGTATCATTTGAATTGTTAATACGTACAACATAGAAAGTAGAAACATGGTATGATGTTTTTGTACCTTATTACTGACGATGAAATCAGATTTTGGGCGAGAAGAATTAGGCTCTTGGGGATGGCATATTCTGATCGTTTTCACGCTGTTCATAGACCAACCATAAATTAAAACGTTTCCAAAATGTAAGGAACTGAAAAAATTTTAAGTTCCTATTAGTAAGCAAAGGTTTGGATTCGGATAGAAGAAATTCACCTCCCAACTATACTGAAGATTTTTTGAAGATTCTGATGGGAATGATCGTCAGGTAAATTCTCTGCAACAACAGTGCGAGCCTACAAGAGTAAAAAGAAAATCACATGCATTATGCTAATAATTAGAAGAAATTCTAAGACTATCCATGTGGACAGAAAGAAAGAAAGAAAGAAAAAAAACCATCTATTTTCTTTACCTGCAAGTCCTCTTTTTCCTTTTCAGTGTAAGGATGTTTACGCTTAACCTTTTTTCCATCAACACTCAAAACCTTCAAAATTTGTATTGTCAGAGAGCAAACTAGCAAAGACCAAAAATAATGTCTCATTGCATCCAAAATACTTACAAGTTTTGAAGATGAACGAATAGCTTGAGTAAGCATATTAATGTTACTAACAAGAGATTTAACCTTTTTGGTAGAAGCAATTACGGTTATTGGAACTGTAACAAAACCAACGTCCATCAATGAGATGTATCATTTCAATCCTAAATGCAAGGGAGGGAGAAAACTGAAGAGAAATTCAAAATCCTTACCATAACCTTCAGGATCTTTATTCATCTGTTTATGAAAGGATTCATTTGCTAACAAACTCATGTCACTGAACTGATACTCCACCTATTACATTCCACCATCTTTAGAAAATGAAACCTTTACATGTCACAATAACAAAATTCGTACAAAAACCTCCATAACCAATTCATTAAAGAATTCAACCTAAATAAATCCCTTTATTCAATATATAAACATAAATTTGTTTCAAGCAATGGCATTAATAATCAAAATCTTATTCTATACACAATTTCACTCGGTAGATCATCCACATCTTCTTAATGGCATGGCATTCCTTATTTATTTATTATTTATTTATTTTTATATAATGACGACAATAAGATTTAAATCTTAGAATTATACACAAATTATTCAAACATCACCCTGTTAGACCTACCTTAGTGGGTTTGATATTTGTTTTAGACCTTATAAGATGTGATAATTTTATTTTTTGTCTTAAAGTGTTTTAGATTAAAAAAATTCAAAATATTATCTAAATTACTTTGAGAAAAAAATACAACAAAATACAACAATCACATTTTTTAAAAATTAAAAAAAAATTAAAGAGACAAAAATAAATTAAAAAAGGCTAAATTACAGATATAAAAATGTATTTAAGCCTTAAGAGAATGATAATTGTCTTATTGAATTAATGTAAATCATAAGTGATTAGAGATCATCCATAATTGTTATAAAAAAAAAATGCATTTTGATTAAAATTAAAATGAAATAAAAAAGACGGTGCACCTGTTTAACGATCTTTTGTTGAAGATCAGGGGTAAGAATATTCTTGGAGGAATTGGGTAGTGCAACATTGGGAGTAGGGATCAAAGAAGAAGGATCTTGGTCCCCAACAAAGAACCAATCAGCTGACTCACTAGACCCACCAAGAAATTGGAAGCAAGGGTAGTAATAGCCTGAAACTGGCATCTGGGTATGTGATCTTGGAACAAATTCAGGTGCTTGGGCATTGAATTTGAAGCTAGAGTTTCCTGTTTCTTGGGTTTTCTTTTCTTGGTTTTCATGGATCCTCTCTTCAGGTTGTGCCTGTGCCATTCTCTCTTGAGTTCTCTCTGTCTATGATTATTATGTTTTATGTACGTAGTGTTGTATTCCCTTAAGCTATAACTGTTTTTTCTTTGTTTCGATATTCAATCCACATTTCACGCTCAAAGACGACGGGAACCTCTCTATCTTACACAACCGTCACTTGTGGGCTTTTGACTAAATCTTATACGGTAACTATTCACCCAAAGTCGTTCCTACCCTATTCTGTTTTGCAAATCCCTCCGACCATGCTCATTCTTCCAATCAAATGCTTCAATCCTTATTTATTACCATTAAAATATAGTCATATCTAAATTCATTTCTAAATAACAACACCTGTCTCCATATTACAATTTAATTATCGATCACTTTAATGTTATTTATGAGTAGTGTTGAGAGTGTAAATAATTTTTATACTCTCATTCAATTATAATTTTGTTTAATAAAATTAACTGAAAAAATTGATTAGAAGCTGAAAAATTAATTTATTAAATTATAAGTATATGATAAAATTCGATAGTAAAGTAACTAAACATTATAAAATGACTGAAAAATAATATAATCATAATTTATTTAAAAAGAGTAAATATGAAATTTGATAAATATATTAAGGATAAAAAATATATAAAAAGTTAGAAGTTATTGAGAAATTATTAAAACTCTTGTTTATCAAATAATCAAATGAGTTTTTCAGCTAGTAAAAAAAGATTTAAAGTTA
>PYAF01005619.1:978924-989541 GCA_007407185.1 Glycine tomentella
TTCAATCATCCATAATAAGATTATACAAAAGTGTTTCATAAAAAAACTGTAAATAGAAAATAAAAATTTGTCATTAGAAAGACTATACAAAAGTATATATGTAATTTCAAATTTGATATGATATAAATGTGTGTGTGTGTGTATGTAGCAAATAAAATATTTTAATTTATAAAAAAAATTGTCATTGGAAAGATATATACAAGAGTTTTCTTACAAACATTTATATTTATGTAATTTTAATTTGTCTGATATATGTTGTACGTGAGTGTGTGTAAAGAAAATATTTATGAGTAATTATTGTCATGGTGGTAAAGATTGAATTTGACTTATTTGAATAATTGAACTTGACTCAAGGTTGATTTTTTTTGTTTAATTAAATAAATGAGTTTGAACAAGCAAATTAAACCTAATAATTCACTAACAGCTCTACTGGTTTACACTTCTGGAATAAACAATCACAATCATTTTGGACCTTAATTAAATTAGCTCTTAGATAACCATCATTTTTAAAGGTTTAGACTCAAATTTGTTGGAACTAATTTCTTTCTTGAACATAAAATAATATAATCACTAATACACAATCACAATCATTTTGAACCTCAATTAACTCTAAGATGGAACATAAATGCAATAATTGTTTATCTACATTCTCATTATAAAACTTCCTCTAAATTAGTTCAAGATAGTTTGGCAAAATGCAAAATGTATATCCTAAAGGAAAAATTAAAAATGCTAAAATATGATTAGAAAGGATAGTGATCCAAGCTATAATCTCCAAAAGTGCAAATAAGTTGAAGTAGAGTCATACTTCCTTAATAAATTATTTTCTCATTAACCAAATAAAAAAAGTCATAGCAACTAGCAATATAACTCTATAGTTTAAGCCATTTTTACCTACCACATATTTTGTAACTTTTTAGGTGTCCATATAATATGTGTATATGTGCAATATAGTGATTAAATAAGAAAATAATACATAAACGAAATTCCATTTTTTTATTGTTAATAAGCCTAATAACATACTTCGTCCATTTTAAAGCAATTATCACGTTAAAGTTTTTAACTTATTACCATAAAGAATTAAAAAAAAAACTAATAATTTTCTTCAAACTTTATCGTTATATTTTTTTGTTATTTTCATTAATTGAAATATAAGTATTAATATAATGAAATAAATCTTTTTAAATTAAAATGACTAATTATTTATTTGGTCCCTATGATTATCACAACTTGAAGTTTTAGTTGTTAGCTAGGCAACGAGTTTGTAAGTTTTAAAAGTTACTTTTGTACATTTGAAAGTGATTGATGACAAGTATATAAAGGGCAAGACACCTAATGGAGGAAGCCTCCCAACAAGGGTTGGAAATACTACTGATTATTTTTTGTTTAAATTTATCATTAATGATGGTTCATATGGGTTATAACATCAACATTACACCAATTACGTAGGTGTAGATGTTTTCTTTGTTAGGGACTGTAATTAGCACTTTCTTGAATGTTTTTCCTTACACCTTCTTTGTCCACGAAAAACCCCAATTCCTTCAATAACCAAGTTTTCCCTTAGGTCATGGAATTAATAGCACGCATATACACTTTACAATCATACCAGCTAGCACCACAAGAAGTTACTTCCAATCCTCCCAAACCAATTTATGGCAATTTTTAGAAGAAGACTGAGAGTATTTCTAGCCATTTCTAAGATCCTTAGATTATTAGAGTAAAAGAAGAATACAATGACATGGATCTTTTGTAGTAATAAAAATAATATAAGGATTAAAACTTGCATTTTTTTCAAATAGAGACCAATTTGTAAAGTAATGTGGTATCAATTATAGGAATCAAATCGTTAATTTATAATCATGTCGTTTTCATGTATTATATCATGTTAGCACCATCAACCACGTCACTATGAGCTTATCAACAAGGACCAAAACTTAACTTTTATAAAAGTGTAGGAACAAAATTTATAAATTTTTTGTGTAAAGACTAAAATTTAAAATATGTAAAATGTAAAGATCAAATAAATAATAAAACTAAATTAATAATAGAAAGTCACTTTTTACATAAGTTGTGGTATGAATTAATGTAGAAAGTCAACTTTTTAGATCAATTATGACCAAAACTAATGTATAAAGTGAACTTTCTAAATTGGTTTTAGCCTCAATCAAAATAGAAAATAGACTTTTCATATTGATTGTTGTTACAACCTATCTAGAAATTGACTAACACCATCAATGGCCGCATCTTCCCCCTTTTCTGTCGTGATCCATTAGATCCTCCTGCAAATGGGATTCAGTTTCATGTTTCTCTCTTGTTGGGGACCTGGTCTTGGACATCATGACGACCGTGAAGTAATGCGATGGTAGAGGACGACAATAGAGATGTGGTTGTTGACGGTGACAACAGTTGACATGGGGGTGGGAGATGAACATCTCTGTGACGGGCTTGAGAGTTGAGGGAGTCTATCATGAACAAGAGGCTGCAAAAAATAAAGGATTCCTAATTAGCTTGTTATCCTAGAACAAAAATTAGGTGAAAAAAGTTGGTGGCGATGGAGAGGAAGACATAGGAAAGCAGGGATTTGCACTAGGGTTTAAGAGTGGGGTGAGTGCCTCGTGAGTGAGTAAAAGAGGGTATTTTTGTTCATTTAATTTTTCTATGGGTGCAGGAAACAAAAAATTAAGTGCAGAAAGCAATTTCTCAATACAATTTTGAACTTTTAGGCCCAATATATATATTAGGGTTTCTCTTATCAAGATCGAGCCGGTTGAGTAGTTATTTGTGGTCCAAATAAAATAACTTTTTTTTATTCAATCTAATCGTACATGAAGCTTGAAGTGGGTTAGTTGAAATCAAGCTTAATAGTCCAATTTTAAATACGACTAACACAAATATAATTAAAAGTCTAAATATACATGTAATGCAATATACTAAAATAATAAACGAATGCATGTGGGCCATATGTTGGATAACTCAAAGATTGTTTATTTAGCAGTTATTTCACTTGATTTTTATTCATTATATATGGAAGGTCCAAATGTTAATAGAGTGATCTCGTGTTTAATTATCTTTGTCATAGTATTGTTGGAAAGTAACAATATTATGACTCAAATAAACGGTAGAGACTGTTAACATTTTTTCACATATAAAGATCAATATGTAAATGTTTTTCATACGAATACCTAATTAAAAAAAATTATATTTAGCATAGAAATCATTTTTTTAATTTAACATTAACAAATTATATATAAAATAACTTGAAACAAAATTTTGGAGTATATATTTAGCAAGACTTGAAAAACGTAAAAGAAGAGACAGATGCAGATGTGTTTGATCAAGAAAACATAATAACTATAATTAGAAGGAATATAATCTCATTAGGAATTTGGAAAGAAGTGTCTAGAATCTCAACAATCAATTTGATATTATATGTGTGTGTGTGTATTATTTAAATTGAACCTTAGGAACAAATTTGTCTCCTGTTCATGTTCCATCATATTCACAAGATTCTCAACAAATTGCACATAGAGATACAAACAAGACAAGCAAATTCGACGTAGATTTTGGAAAACCAAACCCAAGCAAGTTAGGTCAAAATATCAATAAAAATTTATGGATTGGTGGGTGGTGGTTGGCGTTTTCGCCGAACGCATCTCGACGTGTGGACTCTCTTGGTGGCATTTCCTTGTTTCATACAGGTTCATGCCATACACACATATTATCAAGATGGAAAATTACTAGTTGGCTGGTCTTTGAAAGAATCTTTCTTAAGAAAGGTTTTTTTACTCAAGCGGGACCAGACCAGATAGATGCTTGCATAAAAATATGGGTACATATTTTTATTTTATTTTATCTTCCATGTGATTGGCCATTCAACATAATAATGCATGCTCATTATCTTCTGACTTCTACCTAGTTATAAGAGAATATTGTTAAGATTTTTTGAAATCTAATTAGGTTGACTTTTCCATTTGAGTTTTGGAAAGAGAAATTAGAATCATAAGATTTTCACGTGAACAAGTGAGACATGGTGTATGCATTGTAATTTTAACCAGAAATGATAGTAAAATAATTTTGCGGTAAAAATTGAAGATGTTATACCACATCTTTATAAGTTTAAGTATTTGAAATCAATATTACAAAATAATAGAAAATTAAGAAAGATGTCACACGATGCAAGTTAGGGAATTAAAATAGAGAAATAGATCGATTAGATATGTTATTTGTGATTCCAAAGTATACATGATAAGTTTTATCATACTACTGTACTATATATGTAAGAAACTATATATACTTTTGACAGAGAAAAAAGTATAAGAAGTATATATAGTCATAAAGAAATAAAATATCAAATAAAAATTAAGCAATATCGGTGTGACCTATAAAAAAGATGAAAAAACATAAATAAGGTGATTTGAACACGTAAAAAAATGTCATTAGAGGCACCAATGAAAAGAACGTATTTCAAATTTTTTAAGTTTTCAAATGTGTTGTTGGTTTTCTCTAAAAAAATAGTTCTCAACTGTGTGAAAAGAGACAGAAAAATCGAGAATAAAGACATTAAAATATTTTTAAAAAATCATAGAAAATAATTATTTTTTAGGATTTAATTTTAATTTTAATCAATATAATGATGTACTGGATTTCATCTAGTATAAATATATATATATATATATATATATATATATATATATTTTTGCTGTTTTGAATGTACCAGATATATTTTAAATTATGGGCAGTTGGTTGGATAAGCTGAACCTGGTTTAGAAGCTGTAAAGATAGTGTGAGAGATTCTATCATTTTCACTTACGCATTTCACCAAACAGACAATGCATACCATAATTATGAATGAATATCACTGTGGGCTCCTTCATTATTTTGTTTGCAAGATTCTCCACTATAATTTTGTTTGTGAAAGTGACTCTTTTGTCATGCATGAACCTTGATCGCCGATAATTGATAAACATTAATAGCTGACGTTTTTTTTCTCCCATGTGGGATATTAGGGTTAGGTAAAAGGACAAAATGAGGTTTCAAGTTCAAGCCTTTGACTAATTAAAATAGTGATTGCAATGATATAAGCTATATGATCATAATAAACGATTAATTAATAAAAATAATATATAATCTACATTACAGAAAATAAAAAACATTGATTTTGTATTAAAATTTCACCTTTTTTACTATCAGATTATATTGATAAACTATAAACAAATACTAAAATAAGCAATAATAAAGAAATGTTTAATTGGTGCATGATATATAAATATATCCAGAATCCAGTGATACATTAATTATATATTGAGTTTATAATTTTTTTTCACTTAATCAGAGAGTTAATATTCAACAAATAATATCAAACACTTTTCAATATGAACTGAAACATAATTTCCATACAGTTAATTAATGCACTAGATGGTTCCGATGGCAAATTAAGCCCCAAGGACATACTGTAAATTGGACAAAAAGGTAGAACAAGAGAAAATATGGTTCCCAAGTGAATCTTCCATTTCCGAATTTCATTCACCATACTTATTTGATGTTCCCTGAACACGCCTAAACACTGAAGTTAGGAATATTTTGGAGACATTATCAACCTAAGTTATTGAGTTGTTATTGAATTAAATATTAACAACTACCCATGATTAATGAGGATGGATATAGTATCATAGAGATAATGACACGAAATAATTTTACAAGATAACATGAGTAGATTTCCTCGTGCCTTGTCATGTTGTATATCGATCCAAAGCAGTCACCGTGACCTGCAAGTTGAAGATCAACGGCACATTTGTGCTAGCTAATCCAATAAATGAAGGAGGAACACTACAAATTGGTAAACAGTTCCGAAAGTTTGACACGTGTAACTTCATTTATTTGGTAGGTTGACATGCTAAAACTAAAACATTAAGCAACCTCAAAATATTTCTTTCACATTTAATTTATATTGTATAAATTATGAAAAGACGAGTTGAGACTAAACAGAAAACACAAATATATATATATATATATATATATATATATATATATATATATATCAATCGCACTCCTATCGTCTACGATTTATCATATTTTAACTTAGAATAAGCTAAAATCTTGATTTTGACACGACTTTGTATAGATTTCATTTTGATACTTTTTTACGTTATCATTTAACTATATATTTTATATATTATTTTAGTAATGTGAGTTGAAATTATTTGAAATTTTCAAATATACGACGTTAAGTTTGATTCCAAAATTTATTTGTGTAAAAAAAAAGTTGAGAAGAGGGTCTCTTCAATGTTTGACTATAAAATAAATAATAATTGCCTACCGAGTTAGAATACTCTTGGATATAAAAAGTTATAGAAAAATAGTCTGGGTACGCATAATAGAAACCAATTTTACAGTATTATCTAATAAAAAATTAACATGTATGACACTATAACATGTTTATCAATTTTTATAATAATTATTTTAAAATTATACTTATTTTAACTTTGATTGGTTGACAATATAAAAATATTATGTATTATCAATACATATGTAAAAATTAAAGTCAAAATTTTATTGTTAATTAAAAAAATATATTTTTTATTATAATAAAGATTTTATATAATTTACAAAAATAATGTCATGAGAAACAAAGTATACATAAATCACCAAACCGTCAATTGAGTCTAAATTTAATATTTGAGCCTAAAAATTATATTGTTTTTATATTTATTTCGTTCAAAAATATTAGAAACATATATTAATATATTTTACTATCCAAAACACTAATACAAAAATCAATTCACATTAACAATAATTTACTTTATTTTAAGGGTCATTCTGCCGCATTCTCATAATCATAAACAAGACATTTTGGAAATAAAATTTGTTTTCGAAGGCCGTGTACTGACTTGACACATTGCAATCATAGCCAGAGCTCAATATGAATGAAATGGCAGAAACACTTCTTGTTCAGTGTTTCATCAGTTTGTGCGCACAGAACAAGGCATCCTCTGATAAGAGAGAGAGAGAGAGAGAGAGAGAGAGAGAGAGAGAGAGAGAGAGAGTACGAGGAAAAGAGGAATAATTATGAAAAGATATCTCTAAAATTCTGGTAAATAAAATTATGAGAAGAAATAATCCATCCACCAGCAATTAGAAAAGCCAATGTCCACCCAAACATGCAGAGATGAGACCCATCTAAATATTGGACTAATTAATTTCTTCTGGGGGCATAAGAGTGTTCCCATGACAAAAAGAAATGAAAGAATTTTATGATGTGGAAAAGGATAATTTAATTTCGGATTCTCATATCAAAACTCACGCAGTATAGAAGGCAAAGCTAAACCTTCAATAAAAACTCCAACAGCCTCTTATCGTTGACCCTCTTTTTTATGTATCATCTTGTAGTATTATTCTTATGTAGTGGTAAAACTCCTCCCATGTATACTTTTATCTGCAAAATTCATGGTGGAGAGTAGTATCCTATACATCAACTTTTCCTGCTTTGTGCATATTACTTTTCCAACTAAAACTCTCGGATCTTGCACCTTCATCATCTTCCAAGCTGTCACCTTCAGTTGGGGATGTTCCTCCCCGGGACCCTGCAGCCAAATGAAGAGGACTCTGAGGAGAACCTGACCCTGAACTGCTAACTTTTGAAGAGTCATTGTACTGATCTTGAGACATCCACAAACCTCCAAGAACCACAACTGGCTGATTAGAACTTGCAGCTGGAACTCTCCGCGTATGAAGACGATATTTCTGCATTCATACATGACCATGTATCATCAATCTCAATGCATACTTCATAATACAATTAAATCTTAACATGATATTCTTCCATAAATGCCTCAAGCAACTAAACAAGCAGTTAAAGGGACCAAAACAAAAGAAGTTCCAAGAACTCACTTGTAAATGGCTCTTCACTTCATCGTTAGTCAGGCCATCAACTTGCATAAGCTCTCTAATTTGCTTTGGTGTTGCTACTGCAATTAACAGAACACAGAAGTTTAATTAGACATGAACCAAACAAAGTGTAACAATATTATCATGCCCTTCCAAATAAACCTACAGATTGACGGATAATACGACATGTATAACACTCCTATGCTATCTAGCTGTCTCCTGATCTAACTTTAAGATAGTCCCAACTTTGCACATGAACCAAACAGAACAAACACTACCTAATTTCAACCAACATCTATAATTTCAAGTTCAACCCAATTCCAGCATCATATTCCCGGACTACTACTAACCTATAATTTCCAAATACATCAAAAATTGAGTCTGGTGTGAAAACCCATATCAGAAATTGTAAAATAACTTGACATTTCTAGTTTAAGAAAGTGAAACATACATAGATCACAATTCAATTTCATATCAAGATTGAAAAAAATTAAAAAAAAAAAAAAAAAAAACAATAAGAAAAGCATTTGAGTTTCTAACCTTGAGAACCTCCAAGCTTCTGCAAGGCATTAACAAATCGTCTGTGCAACTCAGGAGACCAGCATCTCCTCTGTTTCCTAGCAGTCTGCTGAAGCGAAGTCGCGCGCAAACTCGGCTGAACCATGGGAGGAGAAGAAGAAGAAACAGCTCTGTTGGAACTGCTCCTTGATCCCCTTGAACCACACCCCTCTTTCACAGAAGGTGTCAGAAGAGAAAGCCTATTAATAACACTCTCTTCCTTCTCTTCTTTGGATGCAGCAGCCCCCACCAGTCCCACTGTTGTCACCGGCACAGATGATGATGAAGATGAGTACCTAGAAAAAGGCACAAACGCCCTTCTTCCTTCATTTCTATTACTACAAGTCTGAAAAGGATCCTCGACTACAGACTGCCCTTCTACACTTTTCTGCCATCACCAACAAACCAAACAAAAAATATCTCATTAACATTATTAATTGATTGCTTAAACAATGATAATCAGTAATAATCTCAGTATATTAGTATTGATGTATTCTTTTTTCTTTCCATTTTAGTGTAAAAAAATCTTAGCATCCTCATAAAAATTAGACTTCCATTATTGATGCTGCTGGTATTGTTCTCTGATCGGAATTAGAGTTTCACAGTTACCTTCAATAGAATCCTTTATTATGCGAATTACTGAAGTAAAACTATAATTTTGATTTGAAAGCTAATACTTAATGCACATAACTGAATCTAGGTTTTGTGTTTTTTAGTTATTCAATTTCTACCTTGGTTTGTAATTTATGAAGCAGTTGTTTGCGATCAGAGACATTGTTATTATTAGTGATGGCAGTAGTAGTGTTGTTATTCCAGAGCTGAACGGAACTCATCCAATTCCTCTTATCTCTGCATTCGTTGTCGTAATCATCATCATTCTCCTCCTCTTCCTCCTCCTCCTCGCTCTGATCACCACGCTCCTTCTTCAACGGAATGAACTCCTCCAGCACCGGCGCAGAATCACGCGCCACCGTGCATTTCTGCGATTCCGCCTTCAGAACAGAAATTGCTGCAACACAGAGAGAGAAACGACGACGTTTAGATGCGTGTAAAGAAAGATGATATCTGTGAATAAATATAAATAAATTTTCAATTTCAAATTCTCCTGCACTGTTCCAATGTTTAGTTTTGTCAGGCCAAATAAAAATAATAAAAAACGGATGCACGGGTAACTAACAAGTAATAAGAAACGCGGAACGCGAAACGCACCGTCGCTTAAGAGGAGCATGGAGAGGGGGAGTTCGCGTTTGAAGGCGTGGATCTTGCGGAGCTCGTCTTCGAGGCGGGCGAGGAAATCGTGGAGGGTGGAGGGGTGGTGGTGGTTGTTGTCGGAGAGGTGGCGGAGGAAATCGGTGATGGTTTTGGGGATGAAAGTGGGTCTTAAATCCAAGCTCAGTTCTGCGGGAACCGAACCCATTGGATTGGATTTGGATCGATGGTGGTGTTGGTTTGGTGTCCTCAGATTCAGATTTTGAGAAGAAGGAGGAGGAGGGGGGAAGAGGGAGGGGGGAGCCAAATGAATGAATAAATAAAGAGAGAAAAAAGGAAAGGAAAGTGGGTTGGATGTGAAGGGAAATTTCAAAACGCGAAGATTCTGCGGAAGAGAGAATAAGAAGAAAGCAACGACGGAGGTTTTAAAAGTCACTTTCGTGTCCTCGCGTATTTAATCCAACATCTCCCTCCCACTCTCTAAAACCCATTCCTATTCCATTTTTTATTTTTTATTTTCTTCAAAGTAAATAGTAGTAATATTATTCTTTAAGAGTAAGTTATGGATGTGTTTGTTTAAATTTATAACAAGTAATTTTAAAATAATTGTTTCTTTAAAAAAATGTTTATTTAATGACCAGTTATAATATGATCATTAAAATAAGTACCAATTATTTTTTAAGCAAAACTAATTTACACAAACAAACTAAAAATAATTTTATTAAAATAAATATTTTTTTAATAAATAAATTTGAACAAACTGATGATATATTTATAATGTATGAAAAGCAAAAGACTTATGTTCTTTAATCGAATTCTAACCTTAAATAAATCTTACCAAGATATCTTATATCATATACACTAGTGAAAACACACATATGTTGTAACATCTATGTATTGTATTTCTATTTTACTATTATATTTTTTATATTAAGATTTTTTTATTTCCTTTTCTCGGAATTATAT
>PYAF01005619.1:992208-1004093 GCA_007407185.1 Glycine tomentella
TTTTTTCAATATTAACAAATCATTTTGTATTACAATTTACAGGCACACTTTTTATAATGATTAATTTCTCTATTATTTGCAATTAAAAAGTATTGATCTAATGTAATAAAATAAAAAAAATAGAATACATATGATATATTTTATTGTTTAATTAAAAAAATTAAAATAGAGAAAATTTTACTTTTAAAAATAAAAAATCAAAATTTTCTTTCTATTTATGTTCTTTTCAAATCATAAATTAAACTCTCTTTTTTTTCTCTTCTCAAACAATAGATGTGTAATCTTTATTTATTTTAAGAATACGATTCACCTGTTTTCTTTTTCAATATTTAATATATTGCATTACAGCGAATCAGCAAGAATGGTTTGGTGGGGTCAAATGATGATAAGTTATTTTAATTTTATTTTGTATCTTTTGTCAAAAACAAAGAAAGAACATCTTTTGTATCTCGGTTTTGATATAAGTCAAGAATCATCTGCTTTTGGAATGAGAAGGTACCCAAAGGTGGAATTTATGTTCATGGAGATTCCAACACGTGTAAGATAGACTACAATTTCATTTAAATTATCATAAAAAAGTGTCATTGAATTATCAATCACGAGTCTAAAAAATAAAATATAAATATAAATTGCTTTATTTTTATAAAATAATTATTCTCCTCACCTGACTTCATTTATTTAGAAGCAAAATGGTTATATATTCGGTGGTTGAGAAAATTTGTATTTATTCGAATAAATGTGTGTTTGCAATTTAGTTTATTTAAAATCAATAATGATTTATTTTTATATTTTTAAAGTATTTATAAAAATATTCAATTATTTTTTTAAATGTAGTACATTTCTTTTTTATTAGTTTTCTGAGAAAGACTTTAAAAAAGAAATTATACTTTCCATGATTGTTTATCACTTTTTGATAATATTTTATAAAGTAAATTTTTATTAATCTAATTATTGTATTTCAAATTTTCATGAAGTAAATTTCGTTTACAAATTTTACACAATTTAAAAATTAATAAACATTTTATCAAACCACTTTATTTTAAGTTTAAATAATACCTTTTGTCCTTGTTTGATCGTCTTAATTTATACCTTTATCCTTTTTCTCCCTCAATTTGGTATTTTTATCTCTTCATTTAATTTCAGTTTCACATTTTATTGTATTATTAATTTCAGTGTCAATCAAAAACCACCACAAGCTTTGTTAAAAAAAAAAAAAAACATAAGGAAAATAGTAATTTTAATTATCTTGACAAAGAGAGTAAACTGTAGAAAGACAGAAGAATTAGGGGAGGAAGAGGAGGACTACTTCTACATTTTACTATTTTTATCTTCCACATTCCCTCCATGGTCCAAAATTATTCTCAAATAGTTAAAAAAAATATTCGATTTGTAAAGTCGTAATTATTTTTACGATTTTTAAGTAAAAGTGTATAAAGATAACTACTTTTATGATTTATTTCTAAATGAAAATTAATTCAAAAAAATATCTCATTTGATAATTTTGACAAAAATAAATCCTAAATGGTCAAAAAACTGGACTCCAGGAGGGCAAAGAAATGGAATAAGGAAGAATTTGATTGTATAGTCATTTATCTCTTTTAAGTTACACAGTTTTGTTCTTTATATATAAAAGGGATTTGCTAACATATACTCTTGTTTAGCAAATTATAATTAAAAAATATCTTAAAATACACAATGATATATCTTACTAAAACATCCATACCCATACTAAAAAATAAGATGTACATTAGCAAAACTCATATTTAAAAGTTATAGGTTAGCTTCTTTTTTTAATTTGATCTTTAATATCTTCTTAATTTTAGTTTTAACTATGTCTTTTCATTATTATTATTTTTTGTAAATTATGGGTGTAAAGACACAGATAAGAAGTCTCAGCTAGGTTAGCACCCCAAACATCCATTCCACAACCACACACCAAATAACATTAAAGAAGAAAATTTAAAAAAAAAATGGATGAATAAAATGGAAGGACTAGACTAAAATCCATGAACAAAATTATACAAACCTATTATTAGATTATTAACTTTAGTAGTGTTTTTTTAACCGCTATAAATAATAAAAAATGTGACAAATTTTTATCACCACAATTAAGGAAAATAATTAAATTAAATCAAAAGGGAGTAGAGAAGAAAACAAAAAAGAGAGGACGGAATTAAGACTTTAAATGAAAAAAAAAATGATGAAAAATATGATTTAACCCTATTTTAACATATAATGTGATATTTAAAACAGAAATATTATTATGACTACGTACGTGAGAGGAGGTCTATCCACCACCTTTGTTAAGTTTGTTCTCCATGATAAAAATCTCTATTTAATATTTGCAAGTTATCTTTATTCTCTGTGGCTCTCAAGTCTCACCTCTCACAACATTAAACATATCAGAAAGTTCATCCACCATTCTTGAGTTGAGACCACCTGAATGAATGTAGGTCTTATCTTCTTCTTTTTCGGTATCTTGTGTTTGCTTTTCGATCAAATTGGACATTTTGACAAAATCTCCGCATTAATATTTTGATTTTGGATGGAACCTTCAACTGTTAAGTATCCTTTGACAAGCTAGTGTTCCAATTTGACGGCATCATGCCTAAGAGATCGGAAGAATATTGTTTAAACACTACTTTGGAACTAGACTTCATATTTTCCTTTCTTACGCATATTATCCAATCCAATTTTTTCTTATCCCCAATGAATCTTCACTTTCAGAATCATCAAATTTTAGTAAAAGCATTCCATATGT
Organism: Glycine tomentella; assembly: GCA_007407185.1. Taxonomy (NCBI): domain Eukaryota; kingdom Viridiplantae; phylum Streptophyta; class Magnoliopsida; order Fabales; family Fabaceae; genus Glycine; species Glycine tomentella. The sequence goes on from PYAF01005619.1 coordinate 994,970, forward strand.
TAGTACAACTGTCAATCAATAAAGACTAAGCTAAATCAAGGAGACGTCCAAAGTGCATTAGGTGGAATAATTTTCCATTGAAGGTTTGGTATCCATCGATCCTCTATGATATGTATGGAGTGAACATAATCAATCTTCCAACAACATCACACAATATATTTAGCAATTGTTCTATTCGTGATGAATGTTCAGCTAGGATAGCTGAATGTTTAATATATGATCAAACTCTTTCTTTCTGGAAGTATTTATGAATGTCAAATATTTTCAGTGAGAAGATCACAATGTTAGAACACCACAATTGACATGGGGTGTGTGCACTGTGTGGAAGGAAAATAGAGGGTAAGAGTTGTGTGTACCTTTTTTTTTTTGAATTCCACCATTATTTATAATGTGGTTACCTCGTGGGCAGTTGTAGACTTCCCGATATTTCAGGTCGAGATCTACAACCTTTTATCAGCAATTTCTTTGAAACAGTCAAGACTTACTATCTGACTTTCTGTTAGGAATCAGTAATCCACTACTCCTCAATGGACCTCATTACTAAGCCCATTTATGGAATCTAATAAAGGGGGATATGAGATAAAATAGGTAATGAAATATGAGTTGGATTGAGAAGTACTAATAGCATTTTTTTCTAATATTTTCTTTCTGACAAACTATTTACTATTTATTGAAATTTATTAAAAATAATAAATTTTAGAAATTTTATTTCTAAATTAGGAGAAATTTATTAAATGATAAGTGATGTCTATTAAATTTTGTAATCTTCAAAAATTTTAATTAATAATAATTAAAGAGTGTTAAAAAAAAGTATGACTAACATTTCTCATGTACTATGTACGTAGAGAAAAAAAATGAGTTGTAAAATGTATTAAAAATTATTTTTAGTTTATTCTACCTTATGAGTCATAAACCCCATAAGCACCGATAAAGTGTGGTATATATATATATATATATATATATATATATATATATATATATATATAAGAATAACTAAGTGTGGTATATTGTTTAACAAATTATATGCCAAAAATATATATCTTTAATAATAGAAAAACGTATTCTTTTCAGTTGCACATTTTCCCTTTCTAGCAAATTGTATATAAAATAGTGAGTATATCTTTTTCCGATATACTTAATACAATTGCTCAGAGAAGAAACTCTCTTTATCACTTCATTGACTTATAATGATGGAACTTATTTAACAATGTTGCTTAGCAATTAAACACTTCTGATAAAATTGGCCTAAGAGCCTGATGTGGCAAAGTCCATGAAGTAGGGCTAATTATGTATTTAGTCTCGCAAAAGATTATTGAGTCAACAGGAAATTAATAATATTTAGCTAATGATACAGGGCATTTGGAACTAATTTTGAAGAAATGTAGAGTCGCAAAGCATAATCTTTAAAACGATAATGGAGAACCTTTTACGCAGAGAATAAAGATAAATGGTGACAAGGTGTCTAATCCTTTAGTGGTCCCCATATAGCCTAATTTATCCACTTAATCACAAAATTAATTAATTAATTAAGAAACCATGGAGTGTTTTTGACCTAAGAAAACAATATTTTATACTATTTAATATGTTCCACTTCTATTATAATGTTAAAAAATATTGTAAAAGTAAAAATAATAACAATTCATATAAGTGATATACTCATTCAAAGTATAAAGCAAAAAACTTTTTTTCTTCTCTAAAAAAACACATGAGAATCTCTCATCAAACTAGAAGAGACCGGAGACCTCAATAAAGCAAAATCTTTTTTTTTATTCTACTTACACATGAGAGTCCTCTTCATTATGGCATTCGAGGAAATTTTATACTATCCTTCCTACCATAGATTTGACTTTTACCTACTTCGATTTCTCTATCCTCTAATTTTGATTTTCAGATAATAAGTCATCTCATGAATCACCATGATATTTTTCAGAAATTACTCCGCCGTTGATTGACGACTTTGGTGAGTTGTAGGAGATAATTGTTTCTGTTAACGATTGTAATTTTTTTTATCCGTAAAAATAAAAAAATAAGTATTACAAAATTTACAATAATTCAAATATTTGGTTTAACCAAATAAATTACATTTCATTGGTTGTATATATACACTCGCTTGGGATCCTTTGTGTATATAGAAAAAAATTAAAATTAAATAAATATTAATAAAAAATATTTTTTTGAGTTAATATATACTTAATTTTTTTCTAGTAAAAGATCATATATCTAGTTTTACATAAAATTAATGATAAATATTTTTTTGTCAAACTTATTAGTTATTAATAATTAAATATTTAAATAATTACATTAAAAAAATAATCTTCCTTAATACACTTTTAGATCCGTCTTCGTCCCTAGTTGTGCGATTTTAAATTAGGTGCCACCGGTAAAGAGAAAAATATATACAAAAACATTGAAGATGCTATTTGGCTAATATACTAAAAAACCATATTTCCATAATTTCTACTTGTAGATTCTTAAAATCAAAACAACAGTTAGGGTCATGTGAAGTAAGTAATGAAAAAGGTAAAAAAAACAACAACGAAGTTTTAATGGCAATACGGTTACTATCTACCTATACATATGAAATGGAAAATTTTACAATTTTGAGAACACGCAAAACGGTGTTTAATTTTGTTAAAAAAGAATCTTATACAAGTCAGCTGGGCCTACGGTTTGAACTAATTTCCTTTTCGGCGTGTACAATTCGTACAAACTTAGGTAAATAGCCATAAACCTAAATAGTCATTTCTTCGTTAAAGTATGAAATATTGACAAATTTATTTATGAAAAATGAAAAATAAAATTTAATTTCCAAAAATTTTTAAAATAGATAAATTCATTTTATCATTAATTTTTATCTATTAATATTTGAAAACTCGTTGATGTTACACACAAAGTGAAAGTTTTGATAAGTTATTAAATTATAAACATATTTATCAATAACTATAATTCTATAATTCTATATGAACGTGAATATCGATTTTGTGATATTTTTATTTTTGAGTATTATATAAACATATTTTCTAACATTAACAAAAGAAGTTAACAGTAAAATAAATTTGTCTTATTTTTTATATTTTTAAAAACTAAATTTTATTATTTTATCAAATTTATTAATGCAACACATTTTTAAGAACAAAAATCATTATTTATCTTAAAAAGTTATGGGCAAAGTTTGCATATACTAATTAAATTAAATTTTTAGAAAGATGGTGTGGAATCCTAATCTATCTCCCAGGCTGGCCAGATACCTCTAACAACATTATCAACTACTACTATCATATATTGCGCGTGAAATCCACGCGTTGGAACATTTTTTTTTTCCAATCTCAACATGGTTCTAGAGATTAGGGATAAGAATCCAATTGTGCAGTGGACCCCACTTTACGTCTGGAACATTGCACAAAGGAGAAAGATGCTTTTTTTCCTTTTCTGTTCGTATTTTTCTTTTCATATCACACGTATTTTTAGTAGGAAACAATTTTATTCTGATTTAAAATTATTGTGGATAATAAAATTATTTTATAAATATTTCATGCATTTTAATATTTAGAATTTGAATTCAAGATATTTAATTAAATTGAAACAATTTTACCTTATTTTACGCACTTAAATTGTTTTTTTTTTAATTTATTGTTGAAAAGGACAAGCTTTTACAACCGTTAGATTCCAGTTCTCTTCCACAGAATTAAGAATCTCTCTCGCTCCACAAAATTCCTTTTTTTTTTATTAATTTATTATGGTTTGGTTTAAGATTCACACCTTTATTACTATTTAATGTTTGATTGAATTTGATAATAATATCTTATTCTTATCTTAAACATGCAGTTTTGAATTGTTCGCTCCCGTTTCCCGCACTCTCCACTGCTTTTGTCGGATGCTTACAATCAAAGAATCCACACCTGCAACAAAGAAGCTACAAATGCCAATTTTCATAAATACCCTCATAACATGCTTAGATTTTTTAATATATCCCTCATTTACTTATCTCTTTCTATTTTTTATCTTAAACAAATAATTGTTTTTACATGTTTGATACCGTTATATGGGTATTAATTTTTTTTTATTTTTCTAGAAATTATTAAATGTTGTAAATACTAAAATTTAATTAATACCCGGTGTCAATTAATTCTCACATACCATCAATTTGACAAATTGTCCCGTATTATATTAGCCCAAATTATCCAAAAAAAATCCAAATTTTCGAATAATTTACATTAACTTAACAGTGATGTCAACCGATCTATCACTTATTCAAACCGTTATATTTACAAGTCACAACATTGATTAATATTGTGTTTCAATTAGCTTCATAATAAGAAATAGTCAATTATTTTTTTATGATGAAGTAAAACAATAAATAATTACTTGTACTTTTTCCATATTATCATTATAATTTTTGTGATAGAATTGATTCTTGTGTGTTATCTGAACACCCTATAAGTTTGTTAGTTTGTTGTTTGTAAATTTGGAATTTTGATTGGATGTGTACTTCAATATATTGTTTCTTGTTTGCCCTTATGTTGACTTGTGAGTTGTGACTTCAACAGGATGTTTAATTAGGGACTATTTTATATATTTGTGTTTTTTTGAAGTATTTTCTAATTAAAAATTATGTTTAAAAACTTTTCAAAAATTCAAAAACGTTTATTTTCTTTAAAAATTCATTAAACTTATAAAAGTACTCTTGGTACTTTTTTATATAATGGAAAGGAAAGTTTTAATATGAAACTGTAAGGTGAAAGATTTTTATCTTTGACTGGGTAAGGTGAATTTTATATACAAAACTAACAAAAGGTTATTTTTCTGTTTTTGCAGGGATAAATTTACATGAGGTAAGATAATACGACGCTAATTAGTCAATCAGCTAGATGTAGCACATTTAATAACAAGTTAAATTAATATAAGATATTTGGTCAATATACGGCCAAAGTACAATTCATTGTGCTTTTGGCCAAGAAAAATTTGAGTAAAAATCAAATAAAAAAGTATCCTAATTCAGCCGAAAGAGTCTAGTCTAATAAGTGATCTTCCGTTTTCAGATGTGTGCGCAAACTCTGCTTTCTTTATTTCTACCCATAAAATAATTAACAGTAATCAATTGTCAACTAAAATAATAGTACTAAAGTACGTGGCATATTAAATTTTCCAAGAATAGTGAAGAGCATAATGGTAATTTTATTATTGCCGTAGCTTTCTTCTATTGCTTGGTTATTATTATGTTATGTTATTCCCTAAAGCAGTCAAAGGGGAATCCTTCTTCCAATGGAAGTAATGATAGTATGGAATTGAAAACAACCGGATCATGAGTTTGCTAGGATCTTTCAAATTTCAACTCAGAACAAAAATATTTGATTAGGTCAATTCAAAGAGGAAAAAAAAGTGGGAAATATGAAATTTTTATTCTTAGTGACAAAGACAAGAAGGGGCTGTGGTGGGTGGGGGGTAACTTGACCTAGTGGTTTGTGGAAGGTTAGCTAGTTGCCAACCAATCCTCCAAAGTTTGATGGCCAAAGCAAAGCATCATATCTATTTTGAGGAGATACTCTCAAAACAGGAATCCAAGAAATGGGATCTGTAACAGTTACTTGCCCAATTTCCATACTTCTCTACCCCTAACATGGTTAAACCTTCATTTTATTAAAGCTTTAAATCCTAGTGATTTGCTAGTGAGACATGATAAATTATTAGGTGATTTGAGACAATTATATCATCTTTGATCCCAATCATAGGATCTCTTAAATTAAGGATAACAATGTTAATCTTTAATTATTCATATGTTGTACAATTATTTATCGAGACCATAAATGATATGATAGTTTTGAACCATGTAATTATGCATACCTTATTTTCTCATAATATATTTCAAGAAAACTTGATTAGACAAATCACAAATATAATTAAAAATTTTCAATGAAAATTTGACAGTTATTAAAGCACTATAGTCATTAGTCAATTTTTTCCACACCAACAACTTGAAATAAAATCTTCTTGAGTCTTGCCTCCCAATAACCTAGCACGTGCTATGCATTACACCAAAATAACTAATAAAGGGTCACTTTGATTTTAGTTAATTTTTATCAACACCATCAATTTCAGATAAAAAAATTATTGTTAATTAATTACTAATACAAACTTATATTGTTACGTTATAATGGAACTTATAATCCTCTCCTCTCGATCACATTATAGAATTGAGAGATTCGTGATTCTATGAATAGAAAGTTGTTAATATCGAGGGAGCCCAATTGATTGAAGGTCATCTTCAACTTTACAATCGGTTCAGTGAAGAGTGCAATTTGCTTTCACTTTCAACCCCAACTTGTTTTGATTGGATCCAGAGAACATAAGATACCTTATATAAGAGCTTTAGACAAATTCCAATTCCCCCATCCAACTACCAAAATAAGAGCATCTTTCACGTGATGACAAGCTCATATTCATGGGTTTAATGGCATTTGTGTCAGTCCTTCATGAAGGCATCTATTTGTCCCCAATCCATGTGATAATAATAACAACGGCCTGGATATTTTGCCCCTTTGTGATGGAATCTTTTAGAATAATGACTCATAGTACCATCTAACAGTATTTCACTACTTTGTGAGGCTGTTTTTGGCTTTTAGAGTTTGGTGTCCTTGTCTTCTTTTGGGGATTGTTTTGTTTGTGACATTATTATTGTTGCTCTTGCTTGGCCCTTGCAAGAAATCCACTTATTCTCCTCTGTCACACACACACACAATACATCATGATTCATGATTAGCTCTAATATCTCTCTCTTTTCCCTTTCTAACATGTTAATCACCTCCTAAATTCTTAACCCTTCAAACAAAACCTCTCCATATAACCATCCATAAGGCTATCTACAACTTCCCAAAGGTTATTTTATTTATTTATTTATTCATTTATTTTTCACAACTTAAAAAATAGTGATCCAATTATATAGTATATATTATATATGATAAATTTGTTAATTTTTATAATAAATAAAAAAGATTATTCTGATACTTTTATAATATTATTAAATCACAAACTATTATTGCATGTATAATAAGTCCTTTAACTTTTACAGTCATTATCTTAAGTTATATAAATAACTTTTACAGTGTGTGTGTGATCATTACACTATTAAACTATAAAGAAATTCCCCAATAAGGTTAATTTCGTATATATGATGGCCCTTATTTTAATTAAGGTTACAGTTTTGTAGGTGAAAAATAAGGGTATATAGATTGTAGTTCAGAAACTTTGATTGGCAAGGAAAATTAATGGCAGTCAATAATTATGAGGAATGAATTTTACGCTTGATCTGTTGCTTCATGCGCATAACCAACAGTATAATGATAAGTCTTGTTATTCTCACTAACATGGTGCACTGAGAGTGAGAGTGAGAGAGCAAAGCATAAGGGTCGCTTTCCAATGAGATTTGAGAAGAAGAGTATTCCAGACTCCCATATCTATTTTGGTTGCTTTCGGACAAATTCAACCATTATAGTAATTTACAGAACCAAAGTTTTTTAAGATAACAGTAAAATCAATTGCAAGCTGCATGCGTTTGAGCACACACATCAATAAGGGTGGACATATACTTATTGGTTGCATAACTATACTTTCTATATTTTTATTTATTTATTTTGGTATTGTTTTATCTTTATTGACCCGAGGATATTAAAAGAAGAAAAGAAAAAGTAACATTTTAGATGGGGTGAACATTATTGTTTTTTTCTCGTGTAAAAGTTTAGAGAGAAATTTTCCATCTAAAGCCATATGATGTCAAAATATTTATAGATCTTGGCAAAAATTAAAAGACTACGAATTGAATAATATTCAAACTCATAACCTCACAAAACTAATTTAAAGCGATTAATTAAATGTGCAATATTACACTTTTTCTTCTTCTTTATTCCAGTCTCTGAAACAAAACATGCATGAAAACGCATTAAGCGCAATAGGGGAAAAATATGCATTTCAGGAAATAAAGTTCATAAGAGGTACGATATTAAATAAACTGTGTTGAAATTATTAAAGGTTTGAGTTTTGAAAGCATTACTTGTGGAGAAAAGTTAATAATACTTGAAGGCAAAGTAATGCTATATAATTCTTTTCTTATTAATATGCAAAAAATTACGCAAATGCTTTAAAAAATAAAAATAACAAAAAAAAAAAGAAAATATTATCAATATATTCCGTACAGCCAGAAAAAACATCTCAAAAGAAAACAATATAATAATACATACTTTGCGACAGTCATGAATATAATAATTATATTCACAGCCGCGTAGTAAATATATAGAAAATAAGAAAATTATGAAAATTAAAATTACAACAAATAACAATATTTATCATAAATATGATAGTTATACTTTTGTAGAAAATTTAATATTTTTGGAAACTTATTTATATATTTTTATTGAAACTTTTTTCGGAACTATTGCTAAGAAAGTTTTTTTCCTGAGATTTTTTTGGTAATTATTTCTATCTTGACTGAAAAAAAAAGTAGGAGGAAACGTGGGTGCAATTGGAGGAGCCTGGCGTGACGGTGGCAAATGATGAGAGAGAATCGGTTCTCCGCATAAGAAACGGTGGTGCTTTTAGCACAACCTAACTGGGTCCACTTCCTATTAAGAAATTTTAAAAAAGAAATTATTTAATGTAAAAATTATATAAAAATTTAAAAATTATAAATAATATGCACATTGCCAACTTTTGGCTTTAATGCAAAATTAACAAAAATGTTATGAGAAAAAGATGACACGTACATAAAGTATTTTGCATATGTAAAATAATTATTTTAAAATATTTCAAATGCCGGTGATCAAATACTTGTTTCAAGTGGAATTACTGAGCTTTAGAATCAATATATTTTATTTTTAAGTACAAGATACTCATGTTTTACGTCAAATGCTAAAAAAAATTATTTGATATCTATTTTGAAGTTATAAATAAATTTATTTATTAAATAAAAATGCAAATATCTACTTTTTTTAGTAAGCACGGTTTTATGAATTTTTAATTTAAACAAATTTTTTTTGTTAAAATAAGTATTAAATTAAAAAAATTATGATATAAATTAAAACAAAAGTTGAATACATAATTTTGATGAGAAAGTTGAATACATATATTTGTTACG
>PYAF01005619.1:1004193-1029306 GCA_007407185.1 Glycine tomentella
TGAAGTTATAAATAAATTTATTTATTAAATAAAAATGCAAATATCTACTTTTTTTAGTAAGCACGGTTTTATGAATTTTTAATTTAAACAAATTTTTTTTGTTAAAATAAGTATTAAATTAAAAAAATTATGATATAAATTAAAACAAAAGTTGAATACATAATTTTGATGAGAAAGTTGAATACATATATTTGTTACGTTAAGAAATTTGCTCAAATAAAAAATATTATTATTACTATAATAAGCGTATTTGCATATAATATTATTTAATTAAAACATTTATTGAAAACCCTGTTAAATTATTAAAATAGGTCTAAACGTTACATCTAATAACAAAAGTAAGTAAGATTCTCGGATTAATGTTCTTCATTTATTTTTCATCAAATAATTATTAATAATTTCTATAAATGTCACGTCTTAATTTTTTGTAGCATTTTGAAGCAAAGAGTTTGTAGCCAATTCTTCTTTATTGAAGGGCACATCTTGTGCTCAATATAACTGTAAGCTCTCATATATTTAATAAATTTTGCTTATAAAAAAATCTTCATTATTGTAAAAAAAAAAAAAAGAACACTTCTATAAATATATTTATATTATAGGCATAATTTACTCTAATTCTATATTTTTTTATCTTAAAGTAAACAATTTAAAGGATTGATCGGGTAAAATAAGATATAGTTTTGCATTTATAGATCACAAGTCATCATCCCTTCCTTCCAAATTTTTATTTCACAATTTTTTAAGTAAACCTAGCATTCATAATTATAGCTAATACAAAAATAAACTTATATTTATAGTCTACATCTAAAACTAAAGGTAATTAAATAACAAGTGAATAGTAAAAGTAAACATTCTCAACTAATAAATACATAAAGGAATGGTTGTGTAAATGGGATGATGGGATAGCAGGACATGGATTTCTGCCACCAACATCCACGTTAGCTCTAAATTGAACTTAATGTTTGACACTTTCATTTTCAAAGCATAGAAAGCATCGCAATCGCACTAAGCACTTCTTATTGACTACCAATTTACTTGAACATCCTTACCGTAATATCTGACTTTCAAGCCTTTTAGATAAACAGTGTTTAAATCAGACAATTTAACACCTCTAAAGATAAGAAAGTGTGTTACAACTTTCAATTACAGATTAAAAAAAAATCATCGGGATTGGAACAGTCTTAAAGTTTATTTTATATTTATTATTGTAGTCCTAACTACTAAATTTTTAATTAATGTATATTTTATCTGTAAAGTGCATTCTCACGCTTTAGAAGAATCAAATTCGTATTAGAAATGCTTATACTCAAATAGGATTTTGCACTACATTGATCTCGCATAATTTACTGTAATATGAAGGAATGCTTGTCGGTTATCATCATATTTTTTTTATAAAAAAAACCATCACTTACTCCAGAAAAATAAAAAAAAAAGAAAAAACTAATACATTTTCCTTCATTTGTCATCCATATTAAGCTTTAAGCCTATGATGCTGCATTTATAAATTTCAAGGAAAAAGCAAACTTCGAAAGAAAAAAAATAGCAAGAAATAAATTGGGCCCTATCTTTTAAAGGAACCTAAACATTTGGGCCTAAACATTCCATGACCGTGATTTCTACCCGGATAGGCCCGCACTCATATATAACAGAAGAAGATATATCACATATTTAAAGGTACTTTATGAACTTATAAATACAGTGTTTCTTTTTATTCTTTTTTTATTTTTTAATTTTTATTTTTTAATTTTAGACTTAAAGAGTAGAAGGACGCTGTGAACCATTTTTAAAAATGTTTGCCTTGAGCAGACCAATTAAGATACGGAAAGGTTAATAATGGGACTAACCTAGGAAGAAACCATGGGTGAAAGAAAACTTTTCGTGAAACAAACTAGAAATCAAAAGGTAAAAAAAAAAAAAAATCAAGAAAACTTCTAATAAGAGAATAGAGACAGTAGGTAAAAGAAAACAATGAATAGGACTATGTTCTAAGTTCTAACCGTGGAAGGAAAAAAAAATCTTTACAGTTAAAAATTTAACTGCATCTATCGTTTTATCATAAAAAGAAAGTGATTCAAGATTGAAATGTTTACAATTTGAAACAATATTGAATCATGATCCCCAAAGGAAACAGTTTTCCACGAAAATACTAGACATCAATCTTAATATCTTTCAAATTTTATATTTACCTTAAGCTTTTCTTTTTTAATTATTTTTTTTTTTAGTTTTGAGGAGGGCCTAAGGCTCGAAAACAGCAAAATTAAGAACGCACAACCTGGGCTGGAAGGGAGGGAGGTGAACTTACAAACAGGAGTTGTATTTAGCCAAAGCCTATGTTGGTTCTTACAATCCTAAATCATTAGGGTTTTTCTTCCTACACCATTCAATAATCCTATACATCATTTAATTTTTTTTAATTCCAACTTTACCATCTTACCTCTTGTTCTTCTTCTTCTTCTTCTTCTTCTTCTTCTTCTTCTTCTATCCGTTTCTTCTTCCTTTTTGCTTCTTCTTCTTCTTCGTTTTTTCTCATCTCTGCCGTTTATTCTTCTTCGCGAACCTCCTTTTTTCGTTGGCTGGCGATGGTTGGGTAGCTGCATTGTCTTTGGCTTCGCCGTCACGGTTTGGAAGCAGCGGAGGTAAGGTTTTTTTCTTTGTAACACCGATCCGTATGAAACATACGGATTGACAGTCTGTATGCTTCATACAGATTGACAGTCGTTATGCTTCATACGGATTGGCAATCTATATATTGTTAATCCGTATGCTTCATACTGATTGGTAATTTGTATGCTTCATACGGATTGACAATCCGTATGAGCCAATCTGTATGCCTCATACGGATTGCCAATCCATATATTTCATATAGATTGACAATATATAGGTCTCATACAAATTGACAATCGTATAAGGTATACATATTGTCAATCTGTATGAAGTATACAGATTGTCAATCTACAATCAACAGTGATTAAAAATTGTAGTAAATTTGTATTATATTAAAACTTAAATAAAAAATTGGAAAGAGAGGAATGACCTCATTTGTTTTTATTGGTTTTGAGAGAAGTGAAAAATATAAAGCATTCAAGTTGATCTAGGAGAATATTGCACATTGTTTGTATGTTTGTAACTTAGATATGCGTAATGAAGATATTTTTTGTGGAAATCATTATAATAGTCATATATAAATTTAACGCATACATTATCTGTATCTTAGACCTCGTCCACCACCATCTCTCCACTGTGTATCCCTCCTTCGTCTAGATCGGACATAAACATTTTTGTGCTCAGTGACACCCCTGACTAATCTTATACACTAGTCTGTTATAGTGTATCCATCAGTGCTAGCAGTAATCATCTGCATATCTATCATGTGTTGCAAACTTTTTGCTATCTTTTGGCACACATCCTGAGACAATGACAACAACATATTAATAAATATTGATAAAATTAACACAAAATTTTTGTAATAGCATTGGAAGTATATTATCAAAATTATTCTCAAAAGTATTCTAGGCCTAATGAAAATAATATAATTTTTCAAATTTCTATTTATTAAATTTAAATTGAAAAAGATACATGAATTGAGCAAAAGAAAAAAAGATTCAACAATTTATAAGAATAATCCATTAATTTCTGAAACAATCATTTCAATTCAATCGATAAATTCAGTAAGGATCTTAATGCTAAAAGAAAAGCAGTTATAAAAAAGAATTGAAAAAAAGGCCATACGGATTGCCAATCGTATGGATCATACGAAATTGACAATCCGTATGGGTTTACACAATAACAAAAAAAACACAGACAAAAAAGAAACGTGGTGGAGAAAGATACACACAACAACGACGATGAATAACCGGTGAGATGAAGGACGATGAAACACTCCTTGATGAGATGAACGAGGAAGGTGGGTGTAGGAAGAAAAACGGACGGTGGAAAGCCGAGAGCTGAAATTGAGAAGAAGAAGAATGGTGCTAGAAAACGAAAAAGATGAATGGTGCGATGAGAGCTGAGAGCTAAGGTTTTAACGAAAGGATAATTTTGAAATTATACTATTATTATTGGATGTATATAATTTTTAAATGATGTAGGAAGCAAATGAAATGACGAACCATTAGTAGATTGGTCCAGGATGTTATGGTAACCCCAAATCCAAAATCCACATTGTGGAAGCTATTGATCTGACTCCAGAATAAATTAATCAAGTTTTATTTTTAAGTAAATGACATTTTAGTCCCAAAATTGAATGTATAGATTCATAATAATTTAGTCCTGAATTTATTTTCTATGTTCTTAATAAAAAAAATTCCTTTTAAAAATTTACTTCATGTAATTGTATAAATTTTATTTTTACTTTAATTTTTGGTTTTTTTAATCTTATTGGATTTTTTTACCTTATTTTATTGTATTTTAGATTTATTATTTAGAATAAAATTAATATTAGTAAATATTTTAAATTTTCTTAATTAATTTATAAAATTTTAGTTTTGAACTTTCGTTTAACGTTTTGTTTTTAGTTAGTTTATCTGTAAATTTTATTAAACACACTCAGCATATAATTTTCCTAAACCTATTTTCCATTTTCTTAAATAGTAATTTATTTTTAAAAATCTCTAAAAAGCAACAAGAACAAACTATCATTGTCAATAAATAAATAAATAAAGGATTTATTTATTTATTTCACACGACAAATAATTTTTTCATGACTTATATGCATCCACAAATAAATAAATAAATTTTAATATAGAATTTACGATTATAGTCCATATTTATCATAAATCTCAATTATATAACAATTCAAATTTAATTTTACTAAACCGTAAAAAGAAAAAGAAACAAAAATAAAATTATTTATAAAAATTGAAAATAATATCAGAATTTATAACACTAACATATCCTATTTTTAACTATCTGTACTACTAGACTCCCTTAATCGGAGAGTCACTAAATTGAAGTAAACATACACAATCAAATGAATCAGAGATTTGTCATTTTCTTTGAAGCAATCACCTTTTCTCATGCTTGTTTTCACCGCTTCAAAGCTACCACCATGGTGGAAATCAACCTCAAAAAAGGTGAAAACGAAAACTCCATGCTCACTCACACCCCGCAACTTCTTTCCCCCTCTCATCGCTTCTTTGTTCTTCCAACTACAAGCAAGCGGCCACATCATTCGAGCGTATAGATAAATTGAAGTAGAGTTATTCTAATTTAATTAGAAATCTTAAATTTAAATCTTGATATGCAACTCAGAAAGAATAATTTTGTAGTTTATAATAGTCTTATCTATATCTAAGTCGAATCAAACTAATCATTACTAAAAATCTGTTCCACCCTTCATGAATCTAAGGTTCTTTATAGTAACATGCATACAAAAGAAGTAAAACCTTCGGAGGTCCAAACACAAAGACAGCACGTAACATAAGCATCTAGAGAGAGAGAGAAAGAGAGTTCACGAGTGTAACACCGCCAATTTGCAACTGGAATCGAACTACTACTACTACTTACATGGCATATATCCAACTCATCAGAAAATAATACCACCAAAAACTCATTTTGGTTGGTGACCCTTCACGGGGTGGAACCATTCTGGTCTCTTTCTTCACCCACCAACTCCAAATCCAGTGGTCCACGCCGAACCACGTCAATCCGAACCGGAGTTTCGGTGTTGTCTTGCTGCTTTTGCTTTTTCTTTTTTGGAATGATAATAATGTGAGAGTTCAGCTTGTTGTTTGGGTGCTGCAAAAACGGTTTTCTTTTCGTCGTATTTTTTTATCAAGCAAAAGGATCGGTGTCTGCTATGAGTGTTGGCCCCGGAATGGATTTGCCGATCATGCATGACAGTGATCGCTATGAGCTTGTGCGTGACATTGGTTCTGGAAATTTCGGTGTGGCCAGGCTTATGAGGGACAAGCATACTGAGGAACTTGTTGCTGTTAAGTATATTGAGAGAGGTGAAAAGGTTTGTCTTCTGAATTCTTGAGCCTTTTTTTTGGGTACTTAAAAGTGCATATGAATCAACGAACATGGTTTGGTTTAGCGGAAGAGACTAGTCTATCAGAATATGACAAACCGAGTTTCGAATTCTTTTTTGGGTACTAACACATGATGATTGAAGGGTAACTTTTGTTTGTTATGTTCTCCACTTCTCCTCAATGTTAAATTGTAGACAATGGCTGTGTTGGTAAAATTGCAATGGTAAACCTGAAGGGAGAATCATGCTTATTTGTTAACAGATAGATGAAAATGTACAAAGGGAAATTATAAATCACAGATCGCTGAGGCATCCCAATATTGTCAGGTTCAAGGAGGTGTGTAGACTTTTAATGTTTTATCCTATTTCTTCCTATCTTAGAAATATTGTTTAGTCCTTTTCTGATGTGACTTTAGGTTATATTGACACCAACACATTTGGCAATTGTGATGGAATATGCTTCTGGAGGAGAGCTATTTGAGAGAATATGCAATGCAGGGAGATTCAGTGAGGATGAGGTTCTTATCTGTTGCATTCATTCATTTATGCAATGCTGCTGCATATGCCTTTTATGTCTGTTTTCTTTTATGCTGCAGGCGCGCTTCTTCTTCCAACAACTTATATCAGGAGTTAGCTACTGTCATGCAATGGTACATGAATTCAACACATTTAGTCTTTACTTTTACCAGTTATTTGCTTCCCAGAAGAAAGAAAGCATGAGATGTCTGACTTGAATTTCTATGTTTGTCTTCTTTAATGAAGCAAGTATGCCATCGCGACTTGAAGTTGGAAAACACATTGTTGGATGGTAGTCCTGCTCCTCGTTTGAAGATTTGTGATTTTGGCTATTCAAAGGTATAGTTCATTCTTGATATTGCTTTTTATTTAATGAGACCTTCAGGTATATAGTATCTGCATTCCAGGTTGTGGCGCTCAAATTTCAACTGGGAATTGTTTAGAAAGTTTATGAATTTGTATGTTTCTCCATGTCCAAGATCAAGCAATTTTTTTTATCTGAAATTTGTAGATAACGGATTAGTTTGCAATACCTATGCACCTTGATTGTATTTTTCAGTCTTCCGTGCTACATTCACAACCAAAATCTACAGTTGGTACCCCTGCATATATCGCTCCAGAAGTTTTGCTTAAGAAGGAATATGATGGCAAGGTATGTAACTTCTATCACTTGGAATTCATCTAACTGATGAGACTTTGATAATTTCTCATTAAGATGTTCTTTATTTTGCTTATGTGTTTTTATAGATTATGCTTATGTTCATAAGCTCATATAGACCTTTGTTTCCATTTTGCTTATGACTTTCGGTTTATAAGTTGGTATGTGAGACCACAATGACATGTAATTGGCTCCACTACTTTTAGACACTCTACTAGCTTAAGGTACCAAGAGAGTTCTAGCTACTAGGTGTGTCATTTGATTATAACTTTATGCATGTGTGTGTTACACAGATCAAGAAAAATTAATAAATAAATCATAAAGAGTAGTAATTGTACAAAATTAACCTTAAATCATCATTAGTTCAGTTCTAGATTTTGTAGTTCATCATTAATATATAAGTAGAAAAAAGTAATTAATGTTTCATTGAAAAACTAAAATGACAATTATTTTGAAATATTTTTTTCTTATATGACAATTATAATGGGACAGAAGAAGAAGTATTTTGTTTCATTTATGGGTAGTAGAATGAAAGGTTGTGATTATTATTATGCATGCATGGTCTAGAATTCAGCTAGCTTTTTATCTGTTGCTCTATACTAATGTTGACACTCAAGTATGACTCAGATTGCAGATGTGTGGTCTTGTGGGGTGACCTTATATGTCATGTTGGTGGGTGCATATCCTTTTGAGGATCCAGAGGAACCTAAAAATTTCCGCAAGACAATACATGTAACTAATTGCACCTTTTTTTCAATCAATGTGGTACTTTGATTGAATTAGTTTTCCTAAACTGATGCATGTTGGTTGCAGAGGATTTTGAATGTTCAGTACTCAATTCCTGACTATGTTCATATATCTTCCGAGTGCCGTCATCTGATATCAAGGATTTTTGTTGCTGATCCTGCAAAGGTCAATATATATATATATATATATATATATATATATATATATATATATATATTTGCTGAAACTTACATACCTTTTATTATACTATTTGGAGAGTTGAAGTGAAAAGGATGCTAAATGTGTTTAAAAGATATACACTATTAATATATAAAAATTACACTATCAACCAATTAAAAATAATCTTTGATATAACTTTTAAAGTAATTATCATAAAAGTTAACAAATTTACTATATACACGACAATTTGCGATTGGATGATAGTATAAAATATGTTTACACTATTAGTGCATATAATCTCTTTAGACTCAAATATAAGCAAAATTAACTAAATAAGTTGAAAGAGTTAAAATTTATTTATACTTGAGTCCACCATATACTCATTTTTGTATATAAATAAGTCTAGAGATTATTCATTCTAATCATGTGCAATTATACTACTTGCTTCTCCTCTTTTTATTTGTGTGAAGGAATCGGCATTGACATTTAACTTTAGAAACTAATACTGCTTTTAAAACAGAGAATATCTATTCCTGAGATCAGAAACCATGAGTGGTTTTTGAAAAACTTTCCAAGTGATCTCATGGATGGGAATAACAACAACAACCAGTTTGAGGAGCCTGATCAACCAATGCAAAGCATAGAAGAAATCATGCAGATAATTAAGGAGGCTACAATTCCTGCAGCTGGATCTCAGTCTCTCAACCATGATCTTACTGGTAGCTTGGATATTGATGATGACATGGATTCGGATCCTGACCTTGACTTAGACAGCAGTGGAGAAATTGTGTATGCTATGTAAGCTGGTGGAAGACCATTGAGCTGAATTTGGGGGGTCAATATTAATGTTATGCTCTGGATTGCTTAGTGTGTGTGGAATTTTCCATATGCTGGGAGAGAATTCCTCCAGCATGTATTTAAGTTGTATTTGTGATCTTACATGATTACGTGCTTCTTTGTATAATTGTATTCATAGTTATGTTATTTTTATATACCATACGCATTGGTCTTCTTTGGCTTTCCCCCTTCCCTCAAAACTTCATGTAGTTTTTTTTGGATGATTTAAGTATTGTGGATGGAAAAAATTTTGTTGAGAGAAACAAATTTTCACTTAAGTAATCTTTACGTTTTCAAAGAAATTAGTCTATAACTATTAGTTATATCCTTTTATTCCATACACAAGAAAAAAAATAATGTTTTTTAATCAAAATTTAAGTTTTAACTTTATAATCTATATGCAAACATTTATTATGTAATTTATAAAGTGAAGTTTCCTTTCCATTTTTCAAGACATATCAAGTGAGAATGTCTGAAATAAAAACATGAACAAACTTTGGATAATAAAATGACATTGAGGTAAGAGTTTTGAAATGTAAAATGCACAAACTCTCTAGTGGCTAGCTTTATTCCTTTCTGAAATATGAAGATTAGCTATCTAAATTCTGCATTGATTTACCTTACCTAGATCCTGATAAGTAAAGAATAAAAGGAGCTTATGCTGAATTTTAAGTCTAATCAATCTAATTAAATGATAAAATCATGTTTGTTGTGTGTATTTATATTTTCCTAGATAAAATGTATATTTCTCCGCAAGAGAATCATCCAAGATAATGCTATCAATTGATGGGAGAGGACAAAGAGAAGTATACCAACCAATTTGTTTTGTGCAGTGCCCCGTGGAATCATTCTCATAGGCAATCCGTGAAACCTGACTTTCTCTCCTACCACCACAAAACAAAAAGGGACACAATCAAAATTTAAAAGATAGAAAGCTTGATATGCTTTCTCTCTTCTTTTTTTGCTTGGGGTCCATGTTCTATGCCTTTGCCATTTTAGCTATAGTTGTCCTGGATGAAATCAAGTGGAGTGGAGAGCCTCTCCTCTTTTTGTTTGCATTGTTTATCTAGACTTTTTTTTGATATGAGAAAATGTTTTTCTTTTGTTTAGACTTTTTTTTATCGAAGATAATCATGTTCGAGACGAGTAAGATGGATGACAAAGTTATTACTCCAATTATTTAATGTAACTGTTTTTTTATTACTTAGTTTTTCTTTTAATTAAAAAAACGTTATCTTATTAAATGTTTGCATAAAAAATGGTAAATTTTTTATATTGTTTTTACTATTTCTTATAAATATATTTAAAAATAATAAAGGTAGTTTTTCTCAAAATAAATGTGAAAGTGAAAAACGAAATAAAAACTTTTTTTCAAAACAAATAAGTCCTTATGTCAATAGATGTAGATAATTCTCTGTTAAAAAAAAGATATAAATAATTCAATATAATGATTCCTAAATTCGTAATTTTTTTTATAGAAACCGGATCACATTAACTCATTGATAAAAGTCTGGACAATACAAGTAGGACATAATGATAAACATTCTAGCATGAGATATTGCTCCCCTTGCAATAGAGTGGATATCATCATTTGCTTGTCTCTTCAAAAAATGTATCCTAAAGTTTAGATTCTGCAGAAGTAACTTTCTACATTCAGAAATAATGGACCATATCTTTTTACTATCTATAGGAGTATTATTTACCTTATCTACAATAACCTTGCAGTCCATCTCCAAAATGACATGAGTTAAGCCAAAATCAATCAATCATTTAATTGATTCCTAAATTCGTATTTGAAAAATTATATATAAAAAGTTGATGTGTCATGCATTGAATATAATTTATGTTTCCTATTAACATTCTTTTCTTGAGTGTATTCTTAGCTTTATTTTGTAGTACACTTTTAGGCATATACAAGAATGCGTAATAACCAATGTCATTATACTTATTTATAGTCGGTAATCAATTGTATTAATTTACTATTTTAGTCGTGTCAATATTTTAAGAATCCATTATCTTTACCTATCCTTGATCATGACAATGAGAGTTGAAAGGTGTGCTTATTTTTAATTTGATTAGTGAATTTATTTATTTATTTATTTTCTACTGTTAGTACTTAGTAAAGAGTCCTCTTGAGAAGAGCTTACCATACATCATGATCCTAATTCCTATGAGAAACAAGATTACAAATGATTAAGACTTCTCTCCCAATTTACCCAAGAGAAAAAAAAAATATGGAAAGAAATGTGATTGAAAATGCATAAGGATTGGATAACATGCTGATAAAAAAAAAGGGATTGGCCAACAGTTTTGATGATAAAAAAATATCTCACAAGGTCAAATTGCTTGGAGTTTAGAATAAAAGATGTTCTTTGTGAGGATATTTGAATTAGGTAACACTTGGGCTCCATTTATTTTTTATAAATGATTTTCCTAGTCAATCATGTTTAAAGATTGATTTCGTGGTTAACAAGTATGTAAATCTAGAGAAAAATAAATAATTTTTAATTGATTTTGCATGATGTTGAAGATGCCTGATACCAACTTTTAAAAAAACTGTTTGAAATAATATATTATTACTCAAAATAATCCGTTATTTTATTCTAAAATTTTTTATATCCTTATGTTCATCCATAATAATGTTATTCGATACAAAGAATATACTCCCTTCATTCTTATATATAAAATTCAATTACCTAATTTATTAAAATTAAGAAAAATAATTAATTTAGTTAATAACAATAATTTTATCTTAAATTTATAATTTCAAATTATCATTCTCAATAACATTTCTCTCTTCTTTTCTAATTGTTTATCAATATACTTTCTGTTTTCTCTTCTTTTCTAATTGTTTATCAATATATTTTCTGTTTTCTTTTCATGAAAGAAATAATCTAAGAATAATTAATGCAAAAAATATTATAGATTGAATCTTATAAAAAAAAGATAAGCATTATTTTAATCATGAGTCTTTATAAATAGGAATGGAAGGAGTATTATTTGATCTATCAAGAGTATTTTGCTTAAGCAAGATAATATGCTATGTGGAAAAAAAATTGTTCAAAATACTCATTTTCATACAAAAAAACATTTATTTTAATTAATTACTTATTCATTCAAACGTCATGGTTGACTCGTGTTAAATTTAAGTTTTGTAATCTTAACATATTAAAAACTTGTAAATAACTTGTGTGTACATATATGAAGTGAAGGTTCAATTTGCTTAAAATTTTGTATAGTTGTGAAAATAATATCATAAAATTCAACAATTGAATTGACATTTTATATTCTATAATCAAAAAGTAGATTTTGCTTAACTTATTAAACTTTTAATTTACATTAAATTTAATTAATCTAAATGTTACTTTAAGAGTTTAAATTAAATAAATGAAGTATACATCATCAATTATACTGAATATCTCGCAAAATAATTTCTCTTTAGATAGCTTTCCGAAAATTGTGCATAAAGATTATTTACAACGTAGACTACATACATGTTATTTACAGCTTAATTAAAGAATATAACATGAATGGCTAAACACAACAAAATACAATCACACGCTTCACTATCGATCAAAACTGGAAAGGAATGGAGCCAGGGAAGCCCTTGGTGGAGTTAAACGATTCTCCTCAGATCTCGGTTTCAAAGGAGAAGCTTGTGGGATGAGTTCGGATAATCGAATCTTTTCCTTAATAATTTTATTCTGGGTAAAAGTGAGCAAAATGTTCTTTAGCATTTGATATAGAAGGCTTCGTAAACAAATTACTCTACTTTGAACTTAGAGATGAAAATAAGATGAAAAATTAGCTTATGCATAAATTAAAAATTAGCTTCTAGAAAAGCTAGAAAGAGCTTCTACAGATGAATTTATGCATAGAGTAATTTTATGCTTAGGGAGAAACTTATTTTATTTTATTTTTTTTTATTTTTTTCTCCTATAAATACTTGTGAAGAAGATTACCCAAATAGGTCCTTTATGGATTATGTTCTTACCGTAAACTTCAAATCTTCTTGTTCCATTTCCAGAGTAGTTATCCTATTCTTGAGGTCCTGTAGGGCTTCCTCAGCCATAGAAGGATTTACATCTGATGTTGGTCTTGCTATTCCAGCCACCTGAAAATAAAGCGTAAATGACGTTTGTTTAACCAAACTCAGACTTTGTTTATTGCATTGGAGAGGTTGGAACTTGGAAGGCTAAAAACCATAAATCATTGTCCTAACCTTTAGAACATTAGTGGACAATCTCAGTAATTGCTGAGCTAGTTGTACTTTCTCTTCCTCGATCTCCTGTGGCATTATTCACTCGTGTATGTAAAATTTACGTTATATTTAGCTACTTAAAAGTACAACACATCACAGTACTTCTTTGGTAACTGACCTTCAGCTTTATCATCAGACGTTGTTCCTCATCAAAATTAATGCTTGTTTTCGCACCAGCAGAAGCACGAAGACGTGCAAGCTCTTCTTTAACACGCGAATGGAAGATATCTGACTTCCGGAGCTTTGCGCTTAGTTCTTCGTTCTGTATCTTTAACTTGTTATTTTCCTCCTGTTGCATAATTCCACGATCAGTTATGTATTGAAGATACCTTGCCAATTATGAGCATTGTTATATTCTCTAATAATTTCTTCTAACTGATATTTTTAATATATTAGAAATAGAAAAAACATTTAATCATTGTTTACTAAGAAGATTAATAAAAGATATTTTGGAATTATTATTATTTGGGTTCAATATTTTTTTTTTGCTGATGTATTTGGATTCAATCTGTAGTCAATAGTTTGAGATCTAGTGCTGCGAAAATAATTTAGGAACCAGGAAGCAAAAACATCGGCTTGAACCTTGAGTAAAGTAAAATGATGACATATTACCTTAATTTTAGCATGGTGATGAATACGCTGCTGAAGGTTTTGCTGACCAGACAACTTTTTAATTTCTTCCTCCATTTCCACTACTTTATTCTTCTTACTTGCATTTTCAATCTGCACAAAATGCGGACAGCAAGGCTCGCAAATTAGAAATTAGAAATGGAAGAAAAATAAAAGAACCGCACAAAAAAGAGAGAGAGAGAATACAAGTTTAATCATCTACCTTCAACATTTCATTTTCTGTTTTTAGTAACTGGTCTCGCTGCCGAAGGTTTGCCAATGCAATTTGTAGAGCTACCAACTCCGCTTGTTTCCTATCTATTTCTTGCAGCCATCTAACAGATGTGGATTCAGAATCATAAGAATTGTGTGTATAGGAAAAAAAGCTAATAACCTCCCTGTTTAGCATCTGACATTTGATTCTCAAACCCCACCCCACCACTCAAAATAAATCTGAAATTTAATTACCCTTGTCTCTCTTCAATTAATTCATTCAGCTGCTTCTTTAGCTTAATAACCTCCTGTTCCAGAAATGAACAAGCAATTCAGCTTAACTTAAGCTCCAGCATAATAATAGTGCTATCTAGTCCAAAGTTTAGATTACCTTGTCTTGAGACTCCAGAGTAAGAAATTTGACGTTCTCTGTAATCTCCTCCGCTTGCTCATCATCAATTAGTGACTGCATTAAGGAAATTTATTAAAGATGAGCATCAGTGTGCGACTAGAACTCAAAATACTCTTTTGTATAAAAAACATTTTTTTACTTCCATTTTTATCTCTTCCTTTGTTTTATGAGACTGATTCCCGTGTCTACCATATTTTAATTGCAAGTGCATAATTTCCTTTCAGAATAATGATAACATGAAAGTTTGATTTTTGTCCATGTATACAATACATGAAATATGAAAACAAAAAGACATTGCAAAAGAAATCGCTAAAAGTAGACAAGTTTACCGCATAAGAGGTCATATCCAACTTTACTCCAAGTAAGTCTCGAATTACATCATGTGTCATGCTCTCAGCAGATGCTAATTTGGCATTCATTGCAAATATCTGGACAACGAAAAGGAAGGAACAAATTGAGGCCCATAAAAGTAAAACTAACCACTGTAGAATATTCAATTTAAGAGAAAGTCAACCTCTCTCTGTCGACATGCTGCCTGGGCTTCTAGTTCTTCAATGCGCAGTCTTGCAGCAGACAGCTCTTCAACCTTCTCATATTTTACCTGTTGTGCCAAGCCCAACCCTATGCATTTGAAAGGAGAACTAGAACCTCGAGACTTGGTGGCATTCTTCTCAGACTTGTTTGACAATGCATTGTGGGAATTAGCACTGGTGGAATGACTAGAAAGGCCCTCAGGTTTGACTTGCTCAGCCATGGCTTCCAATGCTTTGAACTGATTTAAAATAACGACATACTTAATAATAATAGAACTATAAATAGCCAGTAAAGAAACTACATGCAAAGTTGGTACTACTAAACTATATATAAATTATAACTAATAGCAACCAAGATCATTTTATTTTATTCAATACAATTACTAACTTTCTGCTTGTACTCCATGGCCTGTGCTTCAGCATGCAAATTTAGCTCTGAAATATGAGCTTTCATTTGTTGAATCTGTCAGAGACAGCCAAGAAAAAAGATGAATCTTTATGTTACGAGAAACTTCAATCCAATAGACATGATTAGTAATGTTTTAAAAATCCTACCTCTGCATCCTTTCCTGCTAACTCCCTCTTAAGAACCTGTGTGTGATTTAGGGCTTCATTGAGGCTTTTCTCTTTTTCATCCAAAAATCTACAGGAATTGAAATAGAAACAGAAAAATATTTTATATTTATAGATTAGCACGGTATATCTGCATATGCCTATGATAAAGAAGCCATATATACACCAAAAAAAGGCATATAATTGTTGGGAATAAATGTCCAAAACCTTCTCATGTCACCGTCAACATTTCTGACATTTTGCATCTGATTTTTTAATGCATGTAACTCCAACTCTAGATCTTCTCTTTGTAGCCTCTGTCGTTCTGCTTCTCCTTTAAGGATGTCAACCTGAACAAAATAATTAAGGAAGTGTGATACCTATGAAGATAGACAAGCTTCTTGTCAAATATCACCATAAAAAAAAGACAACTCACTTGGTTTTCTAGTACATTTACAGTACTTTCCAGCTCTTCAACTGATCTCGCTAGAAGTTTCACCTCTTCTTCCCTGTCTTCAGCATAAATTTTTCTCGATTCTGCCACCTGTAATTATTGTAACAGATATCAGACAGGAACAAGGAAGAAAACAATCATCCAGCTAGTTCACCATTCTTTTTTTTTGGCACATGAATGAAAACAAATGAAAAATTATTTTTCAAAGATCAAACATTTAATGATAGGTTATCAAAATCATAATTGTACTATATATTTTGCTTCCTTTGGAACATGAATCTCTATAGAATTCTGATTCTCACAGTATAACTAAAATTGAATTTGTAATTGTATAGATGCCAGAGTTGAGAAATGTGCAAAATTTTCTCTCTACAAAACTGTACAAAGTTCAAATCCCAAATTGATATGGCTTTCTATGTTATTTGACATTAAAATTAAATATTATATATATATATATATATAGACAAGTTAGAACTGTTGAAGATACAACTCCTTATGTCTTATGTTGAAGATACTACATAACAAAGTTCTTCATGTTGAGTCATGGATTATTCAATAATAATGTCATGGAAGGAAAACATGCTACATTTTTAATAAATAAAAGCATTACCTTCTGAGTTTCTTGAGCAATTGCTTCATTAGCTTCAGCTTGTGCTTCAGCTTTTTCAAGCCTGTTTTTGAGGCAAATTACTTGACCCTGAAGCTGATCCCTCTCATTAGTGACTTCATCCAGATCACTACTCAGGTTTTTAAATGAATCATTCATTTGGCTTAAAACACTGTTCATTTCCAGGATTTCATCTTCTAAGCTCTCTGTTATCTTCATTCTTTCTGTTAGCTCATTGTCAGCCAGTTTTCTTGCTGCCAAGGCGCCTTCGATATGAGTGCTAAGTTCTTGATTTTCACTGACTTGCAAATTTAGAGCCTCACGTTCTTTTGAGAGATCCAACTCAAGAGCTGTAATTATGTCTGATTTGTCCTGCAACTGGGCTTCAAGCAATTGACAGTTTGCAACAACATTAGCAAGTTCACCTGATTTAACAGCTAGCTCCACTTCTAATGCCTCCATTGTAGCCACAATTTTTTCAACTTCATCTTTTTGGTCTTTATTGTTTGATGCAGATTCCTGTAGTAAGCTCAGATCATACAACAGTCCTTTTATTACATCATCCTTTCTGGATAACTCGACCTCCAGTAAGCTCTGCATTCTAGTTAACTCCGAATTCTTTAGGTTCAGCTCATTCTTAAGTCTGCAAGATGAATTTTCCAACATATAGTTTACTTTCTTTAACTCTGTGTTTTGATGTTTGAGAAAATAAACCTGTTGGAAAGAAAATTCAGAAGCCACATCCTTCTCTATGACATCACCAATTACTTCATCATAATCAGCTTCTAGATCAAGAATCCTATCCAGCAGTCTTTTCTTTGCCTCGTTAGCTTCAACAAGTTCACCCTTCAATGCATTATTAGAACAAGTAACATCCTTTAGAAACTCAATATTTTGTTCAAGGACCTTGTTTACTTCACCCATCTCTGTAATCCTTAAGACATTCTGGTTTAATTCTGTTAGTAGGTCCTTCCTTTCCACATTTGCCTGCTGAACTTCTCTTTCTAAAAGGGAAACTTCAACTTCCTTATTCATCAAAATTTGTTTTGCTAACTCAGTTTCTACTTGAGAAAAGATTGTTTCTTTCTTCAGTTGCTCAATTAATACAGAGTACTTGATAAAATTCTCCTCCATATTAGCTATATTACATGACATATTTTTCAATTCAGAAGCATGGATAAGTGATTCAAAGTCTTTGGCAAACCAATCTGCCATAAAAAATTGAGCCTCACATTCAATGGCCTCTACTTTCTGTTTCAGTAGTTTCTCTTGATCTAAAAGGGATGTCACAATATCTGTATTACTCACATCCAATTCCCTCATCAGTTTAGCAAGTTGGGATCCCATTTCATTCGACCTTTGCAGCATCATCTCCTCCTGAAGCTGTAGGTCTGATATGTTTTTAGCAAAATTATTTAGCTTGATGGTGATCTCTCCAGCTTCAACTTCTTTCTTATTAATACGATCAAAACTGTTCTTGATGTCAGCCAGCAGTTTCCCTTTCAAGATTCTGCACATATCAAGCTCTTGCTTTGTCCTATAATTATGTTCCTTCAAATCACTTATGACAGAGTTCGATTCACACAAGCCGTGTGAAAGCAAACCATTTTCTGCATGCATCCCTGTTACTGTTTCCAGTAAAATACCCATGTGACAGAGATGTAGCACAGACATAGCACAATCTCTAAAAACTATCTCAGACCATATTTTCTCAAGCCATGGCTGTATCAATTTAGTGGAATATAAACATTCAGACTTCAAGCACTCTAAATCACAAGCTAAAGACTTGAAATTTTCTGCCGTCGTCAATTGAACGTCTTTAATGACATCATCCAACGTTACAATTAGATCCCTTGTTTCTACTAGACTTGATTCGACAAGGTCCTCTATCTCCTGATGCTTCATATCAACAACAGTTTGTAAGCTTTCAATATTGCTGACTAATGTACCCTTCTCATTGAGTAAAGTCATTTCTCTGTCTTTCAGGCTTTCTATATCAATCTTCATTGACTCATTAGCTATCACCAATCCATTGATCATAATATCTGCTTCTCTCATCGTATCTTGTGCTTCTTCAAATTTAGCAAGAATACAAGATACCTCTTGAGCTTTCTGAGCTTGAATGATCTTTGCCTCTCCAACTTCAAGTTCAAGTGACTGCAAAGAAAAAAGCATTGTCTTAATACTACTGTTATAAATGAACCGAACCTAATTGAACCCCCAGAAGTATTCTAGCCATATTCCTAGAAGCATTGTCTTAACACTATTCAGTCAACAAGTGTCTATCAGCATCAATGGGGAATGGGGAAAGCTAATGACAACAAGAAAAACATGTAAATGCACAATCAACACTAAGAGTGACATAAAGCAAACACAAATTTCTTATTTTAGAGAATGGAAGAGAGGAAAAATAAAAACGGAGCTTCAATGCTGTACCTCTTTCCTTCGGTACCAATGGGAGCTGGCTTCTTTCAGAGGTTTCTCCAGGCCTCTAAGTTTGTGACAGAGTACATCAATCTTGACTTTAGATTTCTCCTCAAAGTGATACATAGCTTCTTGCAGGAAAAGTATCTGATTTGTGAGGCACTCTATGCTTTGCCGACTCTTCTTTTCAGACACTGACATCTCTTTTTTTTCTTCATGTAATCTGGCCATCTCATATTGCACTTCTTTTAAGCTTTCAAGAGCACATTCAATTTCTTTTCTCAAAAGCCTAATAGTAGCATCTCTTTCAAGCACATCCTTGCCAACTTTTCTTGATTTCAGGTCTTTCGTATCATATCCACTTTTGACCAACTGTAAGTCAGTCAGGTCAACTATACGTTCTTCAACAGAAAGGGGATCTGAATCACTGTTTTGATGTGTTTCCGAACTTGTCTGCTACAATGTCAAAATAGCAAATACTGAATAAAAACAATTCACAGACCACTGACATGAATCAAATAAATGTGACATTACCTAAAGTAATCTATCAGAAAGCAGCATTAGCTTACCCTTGGTTCACCAATATCATCATAATCTGATGTGCATGCATCCAATGAATTTCTATTCTCAAGGCTTCCTGGATGGTCTGCAAAAGAGGCCATGCATGATCTGATTGAAGAGACACCATCTTGTAATGTCGCTAGCTGCTCCCTTGTCTTTGAAATGGCATTCTTTTCAATATCTTCAAGCTTTTGTTCCAAAGCACAAGAATGCTCATGCTCCTCAGACAGCTTCTGCCATAAATAATTACATCTTTCCTGCAACTCTTTTATCTGTCTCTCTGCTTGAACAAATGAAGTGGATTGGTCACTGAGAAGGACATCCTTCCTATTATTAGTTTCTGCTAATTCACTAAGCAGAATATCCTTATGCTTTAGATCATCCAGGTAACCAAGATTCACTTCTGACAATCTATTCACAACTACAAAAGCCACTGTTGCACAATTTGATGCTTTTCTGATATGATCTTCTGCCATTACCAAATGCTCCTTCAGTTGTGCCACAGTAGATGTTTTTTCACTCAATTGTGAGGTCAATAGGAGAATTTCTTTTTCATTTTCAGCACACTCCTTCTGGTGGGATTCAGTAATGACTAACGCTGCACTTCTCAAGGACTTCAGCATACACTCCATATCACTTCTTTTATTGCTTGCATCTTCCAAACATCTTCTAAGTTCATCAATTAATAATTCCTTCTCAGAAATTTTTCTAACTATCATGCCAACTTGTTCAGAAATCCAGATCCTTTTCTGTGGAAATGAATTCCTTATATTCCCAAGTTCTTCAGAGGCATCAACTATTGCCTCACATCCATCAAGAAGAACATCTTCAATCTCAGAGGTCAACAGTTCCCATTCTTCAGCCAGTGATATGAGTTCTATGTCTTTCTGGCCAAGCTCCTCCTTTAAACTTCTATTATCATCAATAGTAGTAAGCATTTTTTTCTGCAACCCCTTCAATTCCGTTTCCAGATGCAGCACACTCTCTTTCATTTCTGTTTCCTTCAAACGACTATCATTTACTTGATGCTGGAGCTGGGCAAGTTCATCTTGCATACAGACAATCACCTCAACAGTTTCAGCCTCGGCCTGCCGACGGATTTCATCTCTCTCTTCCTCAGTGGATATCTGGAATGCATGATCACTTTGGTACAACATGTTCAGTTGCTTCGCTTTTTCAAGAGAATCATGCATCCTTCTGAGTTTTACCTGTAAGGGGGACTTGTTTTCAAACTCTGGATTATTTGAAAGCAAATTATCTCTAAACTCTTTAGACGCAAGTTGGTTCTTCAAGGTCATGATTTCATGCTCTTGTTTCCCCATAAGCTCCATATAATGGCTGTTCTTGTTCCTCATCTCTTCTATCTCTTTGATAGATAATATTTGCTGTGATTCTAAAGCTTCAATGACAGATTTTGCCTCTCCCAGCTTGTCCTTTGCATCTTCTAATTGTTTGCTTGTCTGCTCAAGCTTGTCTTTTGCCATCATAAAATCCTGATTTAAGCATGTTTTTTGCTCCTCCAATATGCCACGGAAAGACCTCTCTTCCTTCAGAATGACCTTTATTATATCTAATTCCAACTGCAGATTTAAAATATCATCTGTGTGTTGTGACAGATGAGTTTCATGCTTGACCCCCATCCTTGGAACTGCCTGAGCTTCATTAAATGATCCTTTGGTAGAAACCTGAAAACATTAATGAAAAAAATAAATATTATTTCACATGACATAGAACTATCATACATAATAAGGGGTAAAGAAACAATAAATTTGAAGATAAAGACCATAATGTGTATGAAATAAGGTCCGAATCCAAAAGAATTCACATGATTGAGTTCATCATAAGCCTTTCCACACAAACACCATTCACATGCTCCTCCTCCTATTTATTTGTACAATATACATCAACATCAACATCAACAGCACCTTTAACCCAAGTTAACTGGAGATAGTGGTAGATGAACCCAATGATAGATAGGAAATAAGACAAAGAAATAGAAAGAGAGGGGAAGAAAAAGGGAAAAAAGACAATAGCAAAGGACAAAACATAAAGATGTTAAACAAGACTACCTTTGTAGTATTTGTGCTGCTTAACATTGAGTGAAGAGAGTCTACTTCCCTGCATAAATAAGCAATAAAAACATTAAATTTTTACAGCCAAAATTTGGAGCTCCAATCGGCTTGCATACAACCAAATGGACTTCAAAAGGAGTACAAAAGTCATACCTATTGAGTTTTGAATTCTCCTCTAAGCAATAATTTAAATTGCGCCTGCATTCCTGTAACTCATCAAGGGTGTTTCTTAGCTGCAATCCATGAACAGAAGCGGTCACACATCACTATTTTGAGAGGGGAAAAAAAAGGTTAAATTATTATGAAGGAATAAAACCTCTAGATCAACAGGGTTATTTTCTTTATTGCAGCACTGGGCTTTCTGCACCAGTAGTAAATGAAACTGTTAGAAATATATTGGATTTGAACGTAAGCATGAAAGTTGATTACTGCTTCAATTAAGGGGCTATTTAAGCAGTTGATTGAATTTCATACCATACTAGTACAAAAATATATCCCTCTGTAAGTCTGGGTTAGAAACATAATTTCAGCATAAATTCTGTTTTAACAGGCAAAAGGGAATGAAATGTTCAATGGAATGGAAATCATGAACTGCTTCAGGTAATTATAGACTAACCTGAGGTTGAATGTCATGATTTGAATTACCCTGCATGGAGTTTCTTCCATGATATTGAAGCAACTACAGAACGAAGGTAAATCATAGAATCTTAAAAAACAAGGAATCTAAATGGGAAATTTTTTCTGTATTAAATTCTAGAAACACAATTACCTGTTCCCTCAAAGAAGACACTTCAGTCAATAAAATCTCTCTCTCCCCTTCTTCATAAAACTCTTGATATCTGTGCAAGTAATTGTAAGGAACTGCAAAAAAGAGATAATATTTCATAGCACAGTCTTGGTAACAAACGATATATCACCTTCTAAGTTGGTCTAGAAGCCTGATATTCTCTACAGCAAACCGAGTGACTTCAGGATTTCGATCAAGTTTGCTCTGAAGTATTTGAATCTCATCAGAAAGTGCTTTATTCTCTTCCTGCAAAAATGTGTCCGTAGGAATGGAACCAGCAAGTCGGGACTCCAATCTACGAATTTTGTCTTCACGAAACCTAAGCATCATTTTGCAACTCCTAGTGTCCTCCTCTCTTTGACGAACCTGAGTGACAGCAAATTTATGGATTAAGAGTGAAGAGAGTTGAAATATAACACTCCAATAGCAAGAAGAGCTCATAAGAGAAATACCAAACGATTTAATTGTTCAATTTCAGCTTCTAGTTGCTTAATAGAAATTTCTGCCATTTGTTCCCTTCTCAAAGCACCCGCAAGAGTTGTCTCCAATGAATGTAACTGAGACACAAATGATTTTGAATATATAAATATTTGAAGGAAAAAAACTATATGGTCACTTCATGGAGATACTAACAATTATATAACTTACTTTTAGGAGACTAGTGGTAGATTATGTTAGTTTAGCCACAAGCAGGCCAGTACACAAGAATTTCACCATCATGGGATATTGGGAGGGCCAAATTTACATTGTATCGCTATAAGAGGAGAATTTTTTTTCCGCAGCAAAAACTTGGGACAAATCAAAAGGTATTGCATTATCATTCCACTACAGCTCACCCTCCCATAGAAACTAAAAGCATAATCACAACTTCTTATTTTACTTAGGACAGTGATCTCTTATAAAACAAATGATTAATTACAAAAGAGAAGTCCTTAATTCAATATATCTTGAAGCAACAAGGCATGAAAACAATAGAAATATTGGTGCAACCTTCAAACATAAATTGTCATTACACTGGCCTTCATTAGCATAGCCAAGCCTACCCATGTATACCTGTTTGTGGGACATTCTGATGCCCTTGGATTCAAAATCCGGCATGTTATCTTCATGTTGGTCAACAA
This sequence comes from Glycine tomentella, assembly GCA_007407185.1. NCBI lineage: Eukaryota > Viridiplantae > Streptophyta > Magnoliopsida > Fabales > Fabaceae > Glycine > Glycine tomentella. The sequence goes on from PYAF01005619.1 coordinate 1,027,688, forward strand.
TGTCAGTTGCATTTTCTAGGCAACGGTCTTCTAGTTCTAGTGATTGTTTTATATCTCTGATCGATGACAAAGAAAATGACAAAGACCTAGAGACATTCTGACGTCGTTTGAGGATAGAAAGCTCTTCCTGGCCCAAAAATGTATCATTTGAGTTAATTATCAACTCACACAAAACTTATACTACAAGAAATAATTGATTCCACCTTCAAAAGCTGAATTTGATGTTTTAAAGCAATTACATCCCCAGTAGAATCTTCGTTCACCACAGCCTACAAGAACAGTATGGAATGTATAGTGATAGGTTGATGAGATTTATTCCTTTGAAAGCAATTCAGACTGATCATAGAATGGCACTCACATTATTTTGAATAAGTTTTGCTCTCTGAGCAAATTTAAGTGTATTCAATGTTTCAGCAGCGCAGCTGCAAAAGTGAAAAGGGTAAAGCTCCATCAAGCTTCTATTGTAACCAGAAAAGTTTCGATAAAGGAAATATAGTTCCACATAAATAAACAAACCAGATAGAAGGGCTGACATTGGCAATGATCATTGTTTTCGAGTTTCCGCCAAGAGAGTCCTGCATTTTATGCCAAATAGTGATGAATAAAAGAACCCTGAGACAAAAGTTCAAACTAAACCAGCATATAAATCAACCTGAAGAAGAAAAGTTAGTCTGGAGTCTCTATAAGGGATATGCCTCGGCTTCCCATTTGCCACATCCACTAGTATCATAATAACATGACTGCAAGAATGATTAGAGAATACTAGTTACTCAATGAGAAAGCAGAAATAAGACAATTCAAAATCTTAATGTATTAAGCTAAAATGTTAAAATACCCCAAGGTAGATAATGATTTATTGATGTTAGCTGCTTCTTTTAAACGCTCCCCCTCAGCGCCAGAAGTCTTCTGTCTGTTAGATATAAGATAATGATAATGATAACTTGGTTAATACATGCATATACATATCTCAATTTCTCAGCTACACTTAGTTCAATCAACTCTAGAAGCTGATGACATACCTTTCTGAGCCAGCTAGATCCACCAGGTTTAACCTTGCAAAACGGTAATTAGTTGTAGAATCCTTTTCCCATGTGCTCTCAATTACACATGTAAAAACACTATGGGACCTACTGCTCTCTCTATTCATATTTGTTGCTGCAACTTTTCTATTAGCAGAACCCTACATATCAGAAACTACAACTTAATGGAAGAAAGTGCATTTCATAGCAAATAAATGTGTTCATTTAAATAACATACAAAGGGAGTTGTTCGGGTATTTCTCAAAATGAAAAGGATGGGCCCATAGACTACTACCTGAATTAGAAGCCTTATAATGTCACTCACACTTTGAACCTCGAACTCGGATAAATTTTCAACGTAAACACCCTTCTTGACATCCTCACGCAGCTATTTAAAAAAAAATTATAGGAGCATTGAGAAATAATTAAAAATGCTTTGACAGACATCTGATGATTGAACTACACTTACTAGCAAATTAGTAGAGGAGGGATCAAGTAGATCTGTAATTTGTTCATTGTAAATCTCCAAGAAGGAACACTTGCAGTTGTATTTTAAGTTCTCATCTCTTCGGCTTTCCTCTTCCTGGAATTTGGATTAAT
>PYAF01005619.1:1036907-1059057 GCA_007407185.1 Glycine tomentella
TCAAGATTTAAATATATAACATACAAAATTATAGCACCCAGAAGTACACTTCCCCCTCATTACAATAAATTTCTCAAATATGCTGCCATGAGTGTAATGTTGAACAATTGTGTTACATGGGAAGCAGATTAATTGCTACAAAATTCTACCTGAAATCATCTGAGGAATCATATCTAGATCTAAAGAATTCAAGCTTAGCACATGATAACTCAAGCCATTTTTGGTCCAACTATAAATATAATAAAGGAAAAAAAAGCTATGCCCCTAGCTTTCAAATCCAAGACCGTAAGTGACAATCACAACACTGTCAATCACCACAGCAAGGAATAAAGTGCTTATAACATTATACAGTTATCATCAAAAGCAACAAGAGCAATCAAATGGGCAAAGAGGCGTATTTCCAGCATCTGCATTACTAATACCTAACTCCTCTTCGGTGTAGACGGTAAGTCCATCCTCTGTTTTCTTTCTTGGTTGAGAAGGCCGGTCTACAAACTCGCAATCATCTGAGTGATTCCTCTTCACATTCTTCTTTTTCTTCTTCGTTTTGTCAGTCTTTTTAGTTACTTCACCAGGCTTTCCAGTCTTTTCCATCTCAGATTTCTTCCTCTTCTTCCCAGCAGCAAATATTTCATCAATTTCTTTACTTGCTTTTTTGGGTGTAGATGAAGATCTCTCCTCTTCTGCAACAATATTCTCTTGTAACTGACTTGGTGTCTTTTTAGAACTCTTCTTCGTCATTGGAGCGAAAAGAAAGCTGCATATCATGTTACAACCTTTGTGAGTACTGAAATATTCAACAAACAGAAAGAAGAAAAACACTTGTAGAAAGAAGATTAAGACCAGCTGGCTAAGATTTAAAAACACAGTAGCTAGGTCCAGCATTTTTTTATTTCAGATTTAGATACTCTCATTTTGGATATTCATAAAAGGGCAAAAAATGAATGGGTACATTTTATGCCATCTATCTGAAGGCTTACAATACAAAGAAGAAAATAAAGAACCTAACAAAAACCCGCAATATCAGAAAAGTAAGCAGAGTAATACAAATGAAAATTGCACACAAAGTGAAATTATTACAGCTTCAGGTCGTCGTCGATTTCTAGCTTCTTCTGGCACCCAGTGGTGGGATTTGCAATGTTGAACTTCAGCAAAATCGAACATGTTTCAGCGACAACACACAAAAATCCAAACACGGAAGCAATTAGGGTTCAGAGACAACACCTTCATTTTGCAATCTCGTGATGATCCCGCTGTGCCTAAACTCGCTGCGTGAGTTTGGACTATAATAACATACGGTAAACTCAGTAGCGACAAAAAGGGATGGGGGTTTTGCATGTTTTGGGCTTTTATGCTCATTTTTGCTTCATGTGCACCCCATTGAAAACTTCAATAGACAAAAAAAAAAAAAAAATTCATTGGGATAATGTAAAACTCATTGAGTGAATGAATTTGTTGGGCAAATTTGGGACAAAGAAAAGGGTGACCCTATGTGAGTATTTCATTGGGCGAATGTAAATTTTGCTAGAGGAATTCGAGGCCTCACTGGTCAAATTTAATGACCAAATTAACCTTTAGGGGTAAGGGACAAGGGTGGGGTATATGCATCTTTTGAATGTGCGTACGAGGGTGCTAAATAGTAATTAAGAGGTGTCAATAGCTAGACCATCCCACCTATGTAGGTTGAGATGACGAATCCAACTGACCCAAATCCATCTGTTACACACCTAACTTTGACTTTAAATTCTCTTGTGAATAATATAAAAATGCATTTTTTTCCCAAATCAACTAATGATAAAATTTTCGAATTGCTTGAAATAATTTTTAATACTTCAGAAGTATTATGTATGATACATGATGTATATAGTTATTTTTCTTATTTAAAATGATTTAGGATAAAATAGAAGAAAAAAAAATAAGAACACTAACTCTTAACAAAACTTAATCATGGGAAACAATGACAATATAAGGAGATTTAGAATAACTCTTTTAAGAAATTAAGCAACACGTTATATATAAAAAAAAAATTAAACAACATAAATGCTGTGAAATTTTGCTAGTTTGTATTTATTGGTGTGTAAAATAGGCGAAAATGAGTTTTACATATTCTTCATACAACTTTCAACTACTAGAATTTATTTTTTTATACAATGAACATGTTTAACTACAATCAAATATAAATAAGTCAAAATTGAGTTTAATTGAGTTAGACATGGAGTGACTAAGATAATAATACAATCAGATAGTATTAATTATTGTATTATTTAAATTTCAAACTTAGGTAAATAATTTATTCGAGACACAAATATAGGTCAATATAATTTTTTAAATGGCATTGAGAACTTGAGGTAGAACAATCAATTAAGAAAAGATGGGAAATGAAAAAAAGAATAACTTTTAAAAAACTTGGGCTTAAATAATTTGTTTACTATATGTGAAATAAGTCATTTTAATTTTATTACTCAAATTATCATTTTTTTATTTTAGTACTCCACATTTTTTTTATGTTCAATTTTAAAATTATGTGATACTATATTAACTTGTTAGATCATCATTGAGTCGATAACATGACACTCTAGTCTATTAAGTCATCATATAATAGACGTTCGCTTACGACATATACTAAAATTTAACATACAAAAATTTAGATTTTAAAATTAAAATGAACTATTAGAAAACTAAGATATTAAAAAAAAATATTTTTTACAACAAAAATGCAATACGCAAATAAAAAAATTGACATCCAGATGCAATATTATCTATGTTTTCATAGTAATAATAATATTAGAATGTAAAAATAGTATAAATCGGATAATCATGTTATTCACAATAATTATATGAATAATATTTTTGAACCACTAACTATTACTAAATTACTTGCTGAAATACTAAATATATTAATATTATCATACATATAGTCTCATTAAAATAACATTTTTAATACTATATTAACCTTAATTATAAACAGCACGTGTAAATCAAGGACAAGGAAATATGTCATGGAATAGTGTTAAAAAATAATGATATTGCTAATAAGTATATTAAAAATTTTAAAAAAAATATTAATTTTAAGAAGTTACTGCCTTAAAAAAAAAATTAATGCTACAAGTTCAACAAAAATCAAAAGCGAGAAACTAAAAAGTTATTTTTTGCTTATTGTCAACTCATCTCCCCAAAAGGTCATAATCAACAACTTGGACAGCTTTATCATTCCACTCTTTTGCTACACCTGCAACTTGGACAACCAATAATTGATTATGAAAAACTAACACAACCAGTTTCCATCTACCTATTGCATTGCCATATTTCAATCCAACTGTCCAGATTTTTTTCGCATGCTACGAAAAGCATTTTGTTTTCGCACCTTAGAATCCGTCTTCAAAGAGTTGTATATTCGGTCATAATGTTGCTAGGAATCATGTGAACAATTAATGACCCCAACAAACAAGGTGGCAAATCCTCTTCAGTATCGAGCATACGCAAGAGTTGAACAAGAAATCGAGTTTAGTGCTACTTGCTAGTATTATCATTCATTAATTGGATTATTACAAGATTGGATAACTGATTTGAATTGAATATCTACTAGTGATTCGTGTTCCATGAAATTAGGAGATTTAATAACAAAGCTACTTCCAAAACAAAACTCCATCTATAATGTGAACTCGTTATTATTTTCTCTTAGTTTTGAAGGCTTCCCCTTATATACCGGTACATATGAGACAGGAACATGAAATGACAAAATAAATTTAACATCAAACATTATTTTGCTTCAACACGGCCACAGGTCACCCCAAATAGATCTTTTGGCCTGTTGATGCAAGGTAGGGTTCTTGCTCCGAGTGACGACAATACGGTCATATGAACCCTCTGAGGCATCCCTTTTGGTGGATCTGCACACATTCATAGTGACCTGTCTACCCCTTCTGACAGGCATGAAGACAATCCTGCCCCAGCCACCTCCAAGATCAGCACTGCCTCTTTCTTCTTCACTTTCCTCGTCCTCTTCACTATCAACGGGACCATCGGTTTCCACAGCATCATCAGAATCATAAGTTACAGCATTTACTACTTCACGAGGAGTGTTGTCAGTTTCCAAATCATCAGCAATGTCAGTTTCTGCATCAGCTACTTCGTGAGGAGTGTCATCAGCTTGTTGCAACTTCAACCAGTCCTCTGAAAAAGTGAAAAGAAATAAACAATAACGGGAATTAATAGTTTATAATCTCAAAGGTCCTCTCCTATATACCATTTAAAGGAAGATGGTTTAATAGCAAATCAGACCATAGCAGAAAGTAAGCATTGAGGCATGTAAACTAAGTACCGTAGTCAATTTCAAGATCCTCTGGATTTCTTTTTGCATGCTGCTCCTTCAGAGTCTCAAATTCCATACCATCAAGGGGCCAAGGTTCCCTGTGGTGCAAGGGATGGGTAAAAAAACAGTTACAAAGGATGAAGCATCTATAACTCAAAGATATGGATTATGACATTCAATGACCAGGGTAGGAAGGATTAGAAAGTGTTGCTTTATAAATAGAAATTGTGAATTCAAGAAATCATCCATAACAAAAAGAAATCAAATAACAATTAATTGGAAAATATTAACATGAGATACATGTCCATCGGCTTGTTATATTTTCACGAAATAAGACTTTCGGCAATTATTTTTGTGAAGAGTTTAACTTAGATATATTGTCGCATAGATTTACCCTGTTAACTATTAAAAAAAAAAAAAATCATCATAAATATGACTATTAAAGTAATTATTACAAAAATCAACAATTTTACCACATGATAATCCATGATTGGATGAATCACAATACTATAATTTCTTTTTACATTGTTCGTGCATTCTAATTAAATGATTTTTGTTATTCTATTTGTTATCTATATTGCTTTAGTTCAAACATAAACTGCGTACCCTATTGCCCGGAGGCTCCACGCTATGCGCAGGTAAGAGAGAGGGATATTATACACAATCTTACCCTTATATATGCAAAGAGGCTCTTTCCGGATTCGAACTCATGACCAACAAGTCACCAAAACACAACTTTACCGTTATGTTAGAGCTTGTCCTACTTTAGTTCAAACATGAAAGATGTAAATAAAACACTTGCCTTGGCCTTGATCCTCGTCTAAAAACAACATAGGAAAATTTCTCATCTTCAAATCCACGTAAAGGATCACCATTTGAACGCTGCAATGATGAAATTTAACAGTGAATTTTTTTTTTTGTCAATCCTCATTGATATCACAGAAAAGGGTAAAGTAGGAATGTGGGGAAAACATGATTCTTTCCAATACAAAAAGTAAAATACGGATTAAGGAGAAACCTTGTAGGCACGTTGTGAAGATGTCCTTTCCAAACGCTGAACAAAATGACAATATTTTCCAGATTTTACCAGGGGACAAGCCCCATCATGAGGACACTGCATGAAGAAAATTTACCAAAAAAACGAAAAGGATAAGAGTAGGCCAGGCAGAAATTGAAGGAAATGAGTGCTGTAAGACTACAAAATGGAAATTATGTTGAGTAAAAATGTAATATACTTACAGGAGCAACCACAAAGGCACCAGTCTTCTCAGTGATCAAATCTTTACAAACTTCATTATTCTTACGAGAAGACTTACGGTATTTCTACAAAGGCAGCAAATTCCATGCTTTATAAGAATAAAACATCGAAAGAAAACTGTACAACTATGATGCCTAAAGACAGAATACAAAGATAATTTAGCATTGTTCAATTTTTTCTCATAAGTGGTCGTAAAATTACTCTTTCTTCCATCCATAATATGTGAGATCTCATCTGAGCTATAATATTAGATCCATGAGGTGTTCCTGGTTCAACCAAAACCTACAAGAATTAAATTTCACAAATAGAGATAACATTAGATATAAAATTCAAAAGAATTAAACATTGCAATAAATTTATGAATTCAAAGGTTCCTTCATTCATTTCCTTTTAAAGAAATTTCTTCTATGATTAATAGACATTTTCCTTTGCTCCTAAAAGTCCTTTTCCTATAATAATTACTTTGTTTTATTTACATTAAATGTTAAAACAACACCAAGCTAATATATAAGTAATATAAATTATTTATAGATAATCCTCTCTTTCACAGGGCAATAAAGTATGAGCTAGAATCATACCAGAATATCCCGCGTTAGATCCCAAAGCTGGCGAACTATGGTAATTCGATCCTTTATTGATGGGATCTCTCCAAGAACATAGGACTTCAACCAATAAAACAGATTGCTAGCAGTTAACAACAACAAAAGAAATAATACACAAATACTTTATATGCCCTGTATTTGAAAACATAAAAATATCTAATTAAAGCATAACCCTACCAGCAATACAGAAAAGGAAAATAGGGCTGTAGAATAAAATAATAAACTTAACGGACAGAGGAAATCCAGCTGAACTATGTAATTTGTTTAAACTAAAAATTAAAAATTGGATGGAAGGAAAAATTGGCCAAAATCTGAATATATGAATCATATACAAATGTAAAATTCTGATCTGAACTCAAAGAATAAACTTACAGCAATTACAAGGTCATGCCCTCTCTCTGATTTACTGATACTTTTAGAAAGTGATTGAATGCTATCATAGCTATGAATAAGTGGCAAATTCTTGAGACCTATATAATTAATAGCAGAAAAAGAATCAAAGTTGCCAACTATTAAACGTTTTCAACTTTTCTCAAGAAATTCAGAAGGTAAAGATTTCAATATCAATCCTAAACAGGAAAATTCACTACATAATTTAATAAAACAACCATAGCATTACACAAGGGAAAGGACTGTTGATTCAGCGGTGACTGAAATGACTTTGGCACCATCATTAGAAAGAAGTGTCTCCATTTCCTAATGATGAACCAAACAGAGCAAGACAGGTCAGACTATTGCTTTTATAAACTTTAAAATCTTCTAATTTCACTGGCAATCTTCTATAAATAGATAAAACCAGCCCATGCAATTTTTCTTTCTTTTCTGTTTTAATAAACTAGTTTGTTGAAGAATAATGTCAAATGATGTGGAATTTGGCAATCCATAAACGATAAGCTTTAAGTTGCAGTTGTGTTCCATGATTTCAACATAATTGTAAATATGCATCTCAATGGGTCCTCTTCCCTCTTCCATTGCTTCATATGTACATTTTAAGTAAAGTTTTTGCTCTTCTAGCCGTCTAAAAACGAATATGGTTTAATCTTCCTCGCCTCATTTTGACAGTATTAAGAAACCTATCTTGTTCAAAGAAGTGTATCAACATTTACCTTGTATAAGGCTCTGACCCGCACGCTGCATTGATTGTGATGGTTCTATTAAATTAACTTTCTCTAAAGATTTTGGCCAAACTTCTTGCAGTGCCCTACATCATCAGATTTGAAAGGCAATAAAAAAGTTCAAAAGCATTACCAAAATTATAATATCAAAGTTAACCATTCAAAAGAACAAAGTTCAAGAATATTTTACCAGAAAGCTGAACCTGTCCCCGCACCAAAATCTAATACCTTAGATGGGGAGAAACCAGGAAGCCTTCTGCGAACCTAAAAAGAGAGTTTTGTTGAGATTAACATCAAGCCAACATTTTGCTGATCAAAAAAAAAAAAAAAAAAAAAACATCAAGCCAACATTTTATTCAAGCCTGAAAGGCTTTTTTCTGGGTATTCATAGAATTAAAAAGTTAAATGAAAATAAGTCAAAGAAAGATACGGTTCACAACAATAACAATAGCTTTATCCCACATGGATCCCACCTTATGGAAATTAAATTATAACGTATCCTCAACCTATATGATACAATTTGGAAAATAAACAGAGAAAAAAAAGATGAACAAGACACACCAATCCCACATATTAGGGATTCCAATCATTCTGACGCATTAATTCATCATGTGTGATTAAATTTAGACCTAAAATCTTTTGCAACGGTTCTCGCTTCCATATGCAAATCTGCTCTCATCTGACTCCATGACTCGATCTCATAACAGAGTGCCTTTATCACTAATCCTTTCATTTGTGTCAACTTAAGCAACCCATTCCCTTGAAGAAACACTTCCATTAGAATCCTAATGTTTCCTTCTATTATCATGGATGGACACAAAACCATTGTTCACACACATCTTTTTTCCTTTCTGTTGTTGTTCTAACAGGCTTCATCTATTTATTTTGCAAAGGAAAAGATTAATAGGTTTTTGTTCTAACTCAAAAATCCACTTCTCCTAGTTATGTCATAGCTTTTAACACCAATTATTTAATATTAGAGTAATATAAAAGAGAGGTGCAGTATTCAACTGCACACTCACTTAACTATGTTAGTCACTGAGATAGTTACGCAGTTAAGTGTCAGTGTTAGTTAAGAGTTGGTAAAAAGGTTAGTTAGTCATAACTAACTGTTCTAGAGCTCTATATATACTTCTCTTTGTAACAGAAAACGGTTACCCAATCATAGTAACATTTTCTGATTCTAAAGTTCTTCTCTCTTTTACTCTTTATCTTTTATCTTCTTCAGTTCTGTTAAGAACTCTTTTATTTAATGATATACTTTCCCTTCTATCATTGATATTGTTTCCTTTACTTTTCCCTTATTTGGATTAAGGTTCTGTCCTACCTCTTTAAGTACTCTGTAACAAGAAGAGTAAACAGCAGGCATTCGAGAAGCCACATATGCAATTGTCTCATCATCTCTATATGTGAGACCAATGTCCCCATAAGAGCTTGTAATCTTCCAACGTTTTGATTGTTCAAAAGGGTCTTCAACTATCTTCTTTGCTGTGGTGGTTGCCAGCTGGAGATTGACATCCTTGATTTGATTGAATGATTGAGACAATCTCAAGACTTTCCTCTTCATATATGGCTCCTCCTGCTCTATAATCCCAAGACCACCATGAACAATTGGCATCACAAAAATACGAAAATATAAAGATATATATTGCATATAAGAAAAAAAATTAAGCACCAAGAAAATAAAAGACCTCGAAGGTATTTCTTAATGGCACGGCGGAGACGGACAGGGACACTAAGGCAACGCGCAGATTGTTTGGCTGCATAGCGGAGGGTTTCACGGGTGACAATTTTCTGGGCAGTTTCAGCAATTGTCTGGGCAGCCATGCTGACCCAGAATTTAACAAACCACTCTGTGTGTTCCAAGTAATCAGGTTCCTGTATTACTGTAAATTAGTATGTTGGCAACAGTTTTAATAAACAAAAAAATAAAAGCAAAAATCTCATCTAGCTCTAGCCTAGGCACCACAAAAATGAAACATAGATGAGTTAAAACCATAACAGTTTTTCATGCTAATTCTTTTCATTTCCTGATTTACATCTTTTCTACGGAAGAAAAGAATGAGACAAACCAAATATCCATAAACCAAATCTGTTCTCACCTAAGCAGCTAATTTTCTTCTTCATTCTCTTCAGATGTTTCAATTTTTTTAAGAAGCACAGAGATTTGGAGTTTAGTCTGAATTAAATGGATGCAATTTTTATTATAAAAATAAACACACAGAAAAAATATCATATGAATTCTTCACCACTCCATGAGCCAACCAAAAAAATTTCCTATTACTAGAAGAGACGTGCAATCATCAAGTGGACAAAATACAAGAATAACAATGGTAAAACATCAAGAATTAGTCCATACATACGTTTTCAAAACATTATGACTAACCTATTAGCAATCATGGTACATATTGGAATTAGGAAATGCTATCAGAAGTATAGTATTTGATCAGCTACAATACTTGCAACCCTGAAAGTCTTAGAATGTGGGTTTGGGCCTAACTCAACCTCAAAAGCTAGCTCATGGGGTGAACGTTGTCCCCTACTTATATACTCTATATTGGCCTTATCTCTAGCCAATGTGGGACTTGGATTTTTCCCAATACACCCCCTCATGCCTAGCACTTTTGCGCTTGGTACGTGGATGACATGGTGGGTGGCTCATAATTTCATACATTGATACACATATTTTGGCCCCCGTAAATGGAAAACAATACATCTGTGTCAACTGCCAAGTTGCGTATCATTGGTCCAGTTCCAGCATTAATATAATCCAGTTAACAAAACAAATAAATTTAGACAAACTCACAAACTACAATTTTCAAACAATTTTCTTGAACATGTCTAACCTTGGAGTCTTGGACAACGTATATATTCACAATGTGAGTCACGGAACTGCTCAAGGTTGGACGGAAGACGAAGGCTGAAGACAGGAATCACGATGGCGTGACAAAGGCTGGACGGAGGTCGTGATGGCGCGATGAAGCCTAGACGAAGGTCGCGACTTTGAGACGAAGGCTGGACGCTGACCGAAGTGACACTATTGCTCAAAACGACGGCGCGACGCTGGAAAGTGGAGACTCACGAAGATGGAACGGAATTCTTGGAGTTGGAGGCTTGGAGCAGTGCTGCTGGCCTGCTGCGCTCGTGCGACTGTGCGAAAGGGACAAGAAAACCTAAAACCTAAGTGAAATGCCCTCATTTCGCTTCTTCAGAAGAAGAAAAAAATGTTCACCCGGTCCCGGTTGATGGGTCGTTGGGTCAACCATAACTCGGACGGGTCGTCCGGATGGATACGGGCTGGAAGCACAGCCGATCCAATTATTCACCCGACCCGGTCTAGTCCCCGGTTCACGGTCCGGCCTGGTCGGTCCGAGTTTCAAAACATTGATTAGAATTTATTTTTTTTGAAATAGGATCCATCCTAATTTCTCCCCAGTTAACACTTTTTCCAATTCCTTTTCCACATGGCAAATGATAATTGGTTATTTTATTACAAATTTTATTTTATGTTCCTGTATTACCTCTCTCACCAGTCCACAACAGAGTGAATATTGTTCAGGATCAGGATAAGCCTTTCCCTCCTTCATCCCCTTCCATGGCCGCACCTTCACTCTCCTCCGCTCTCAACTCTCTTTCCTCCCTCTCCCTCTCCACCTCCTTCCGCCGCTTCTTTCTCCTCCCTCCACCCTCCCACAAACCCTCCTCCTTCCTCTCCAAACCCCTCTTCCTCACCCTCAAATCCAAACCCTCCCAGTAGATCAAAAACAAGTTTCCAAACAAAACTCTTTTTTTACATTAACTTTTTCTAATCATAAAACCACTAAAAAAAAAAAAAGAAACCCACATCAAATCAAACAAATAAAACCATTAAACACACAAACACACATTATCATATAAACAACGAATGAAATTAACATTTAGCACTATCAAACCAAGCACCTGAGTTCCGCGGGCTTAGGCTTGGGCTTGTTGACGAGGGGCTTCTTCACGTCATCGGCGGGGTAGAACTTGGGCGGCTTCTGGGCCGGGACCTCGGGTTTGGGCTTGGGATCGTGGCGGGGGTGGTGACACAAAACCCTAACACTGGTTTATATTTGTGCCTGAAAACGCACCGGGTTGATGTTTCTATTGGCCGGGCTTTGTGAAAATACTCTGTTTTCCTATTTCTATTGCTCACTTTTCTTTTTTAACTAGCAACATATTCATGTGTCATTCTGATTTTTTTACTTTTTTACGTATTTTTAAACTGCATTTACTTATACAAATAAAATTTTATATTAAAACAAACATAATTAGTATTTACATTTAAAAAAATAGAGTAATTAAGCAAAAAAAAAATCAACTTCATCCTGATTTTGAAGCTACTTAAATCATTGTCTGCTATAAAATATTTGAGAATTGAAATCATTGTTCATGCTCTTGTCTTGTTCCCACGTTAATAAATTTTATTATAATATATTAATTATATATTTATGTAAAAATTCAACACTATTAAAAATAGTTTATTATATGATATAGTTGATTATGTAGTGTTTTGTAATAAAAATATATTTATGAATTAATATTAAAATATTTATTATATAATTATGTAAAATGATATTTAACTTTATTATATAACTATTAAGTAACAAAAAAGTTTGTATATGAAGTTATTGAACTTAAAGACAAAATATTATTTTGTGAAAAATATATCAACTATTTATATTTAAATTAATTTTTAATATACAAATTCCAACTGCATAATATAAATATTATTAAAAAAACATTTATTTATGAAATTATTGAGTAAAAAACATTTTTATGAATGATAATTGAGGTTTTTATCATAATTAAAACTATTTTAACTTATGATTATTGAATCTTTGCTATGCACATGTGTAAAATACTTAAAGAAAAAACATTTTTAGTAAGTAATTTGAAATTATTTTGTAGTAAAAATATGTTTAATAAATTAATTATTATAAAAATATTATATATTTATGTCAAAATAATTTTTAAGTAAAAACAATTTTATAGGATTTTCATCCTATAAAAAAAGGTCTGATCTATTTTTTAAATCCTCAACTCCCAAAGATTAGAAACTCATCTACATATATTGTTAATTGGAAATACAAAACAATCTGGGAATCTAGATTGATTGACCTCATGTTTGATGAGTTATTGATTTATGAATGATCATGAGTTAAAATTTATGAATTGCTCTTATTATAGATAGCTGATACTAATTTTTGTGTTGTAAGTTATTTTTCAGAGCTGATGGAGATTATGGAGTGGCAAAGGTGATGCTTAGACCTGTTTCTCCTGGTACTGGGGTTATTGTAGGTGGATTTGTGAGAATTGTTTTGGATATGGCACGAGTTGAGAATGCTTTGGGAAAGCAACTAGGGAGTAATAATGCACTCAACAATGCCAGAGCCACTGTTGTTGTTGTGCAGAAAATGAAGTAGTTTCGTGAGGTTGCTGAGGAGTGTGGGATTTTGTTTTTACCAAAATCTGAAAAAGTCACGCGTAAGGGTGGACATGGTCCCGGTGGATTCCAGACTTTACACGTCAGATTCAATAAGCTACTTGTTCAAGTTGAATTCAATATATTCTTTATCTATCTGTTTGATTTGTATTTATGGTCGTCCTATTTATGCTTGACTAAATCAATGTCAATGACTCAATTGTTCAGTTGCAAAAGGATTGTGTGAATCTTCCACCATTAGAGTGTTTCCTCATCACCTTTGATTAAGGAACCGTGATGATTTAAAAGGTGTCTCTGAAGGGGTTGTTTTTTTCCAAACCTATTTGTTCCACCATTATTTTCTTAATGGTTGTTTCCTATTTTCGTCAAGGCTCAAAATTTGAAAAGCTTGTATGCTTATTTTTAGGTTTTGATTTTGATATCAACTGATGAGATTTTGAGTTGATGAGAAAAATCAAGGTAAGAAAAACAATTACTTACAGAGGATAAAATGACTATATATAATTGAGGGTAAACACAGTTCATCTAATCTACCAAATTACTTCTATTGAGAAGTTTTAGATTTACTTGTTTTTGGACTACGAATATTAAGATCCTCTTCATTATACATTAATGAAGAATCAACGAATGAGTTGTGGTTAGGGGTGAAACCAAAACAACTATAGAGTATTTCTAAAAAATATCAAGATAGTGTCCACATAAACGCTCCCAATCTCACGCATCTTATAAGAAAAAGTCATTTGCTCTTTAGGTTCTCTAAGCCCATCTCTCGCATTCGATGTTGTAACACTCTAGTATGCATTCGGTGTATTAACAGTTACTTAATCAGATTAACGCAGTAATTAATTTAAAATCAATTAATTAAAACCAATGGAAGCGTTTAAAAAAAACATGGCGTCATCGTCATTTCCTTTCAAAACCATATATCTTATTCATCATGTATAGTAAGTATCCACAATTACATATATAAGTATCCACAATTTCATATATGAATACCAAGACACCACAATAAGCCTCTACAATCTAGATAACATAAAGAACGACAAGTAAAATAATAATGTCCATACATATATATTAGGAGAATCAGAAACCACATGCACATATATATATATATATATATACATCGTAAAAAATAATCACTGTGGCTATACAAAAGAATAGGCACCCTGTGTCATGATCTCACAGATCACATCCTCATAAGAGGGTACAAAATATACAGCGTCTATACATCACAATCCATACAAGATCCAAAATATTTGTGCATACACATCTTCCATCGCAGGGGTACAAAATACATCATGTACATAAAGCAGTGAGCCACAGTACTCTCAAAGTACTGCCCAAGCAGCTATACAGTGTCTGTCCCTATTGGGGCCTCCTGCCCTGGGACCCATCATCTCTTCCAGATGCATCACCTGCAAAATAAGATCTCCAACAGGGGTGAAATACAATCTCAATAAGCTTAAGGTTCTTGGAGGCTTCTCTTTCCCCTAGCTCACTTCCATTTAACATCAAAGGCATCACAACACCAGGCTCTTGGCCCTCACAACAAAAACTCATAGACACTTTCTAGCTCTAATGTGTATCTGCGGTACTACGTCCACCAAAGATGCATCATCACCAGCATCGGGACTCTCAATCCCCAGTGTGAGGCTGGAACTCACACCCGTATCATCCCATCAGGAGCTACCCCTTTACACATAGATGCACGTATATGACACCTCCGAGACCTCGACCATTGTGCGACGAAAAAAAAAATTTACCAAAATGCCACGTTGACCAAACTATATACCAGAATGCCACGCGGCATAGTTCGCTAGTCAGAGCAGCGAACTACGTTGGCTGATGTGGCACTCCTCAGATCAATGAGCCAGTGCCCCATCAGAAGCGGGCAGGACACGTGGACGTAGTTCGCTATGGGGGCAGCGAAGTACGTCACCTATTGACACGTGGCCGTAACGACCTTTTTTTGAATTCGCGTCCACGTAGTTCGCTAGGGAGGGCAACGAACTACGTGCCACGTAGACTGCCTGTATACCTAGTTTGTTAGGGGGGCAGCAAACTACGTGCCACGTAGACTGCCTTTATACCTAGTTTGCTAGGGGAGGCAGCGAACTAGGTGCCACGTAGACTGCCTGTATACCTAGTTTGCTAGGGGGGTAGCAAACTACGTGCCACGTAGACTGTCTGTGTACCTAGTTCGCTAAGGGGGCAACGAACTAGGTATGCGCCATGTAGACTGCCCGTTGGACAGCCACGTAATTTGCTGGAAGGTGTAGCGAACTACGTGGCCACCAGCGTCGCGCCACATCAGCCAACATAGTTCACTGGTCTGACTAGCGAACTATGCCGCCTGGCACTCTGGTATATAATTTGGCCAATGTGGCATTTGGGTAATCTTTTTTTTTTGTGGCACATGGGTCGAGGTCTCTGGCACCTCCGAGAATAGGCCTCAACCGCGATGGGACCACCTATCTCTGGTCTTAAGGGATCATACACTCTTTACGTGAGCAAATCGATTAGGAGTTGCGCTTTACTCCTAGGGAGGTCCATATCTATCTAACTGGCCATAAGATCTATTCGAAAGGCAACCATACACAAGGCACATAATCATGTATACATATTATCATGATGAAAGTTATAACATCCAATTCAATGCATATGAATCATGTATGCAACCATCACTCCCTCGGCGTATGGTGAAACTTAGAAGGGAAAAAACCCCAAGAACTAGAGCTTACCTGGCAAAACAATACTATGTTGTCCAATCCCTGAACTGTGGTCTCCACCACTGACACCCTCGGTGTCACGTCCTATACAAAGGCACACAATCATGAATCAACAACCATCCTATCCGTATAAGGCATTTAATTATACTTAAACACACGGGAAACATAATTTTCATGCATAAAATTATGCAGATTTTGTACCCACTTAGAAAAATTGTAAATCCCTGTAGGAAGATCCTAAAATCAAGGGAATTTAGAGGCATATAGATCTATCTCTCATCTTTCAAACAAGACTAGTCCCATCCAATTTCATTAACCACAGCCTCTGTAACAATTAAAATACTAGAACTGCCACGCACTATATCAGTGCTGACAGCAACATATCAGTCCAACCAGTCATTTTCAAACGCCCGCCAACACCAGGAGACTCATCCAAATGACCTGTGCTTTTACAGGTGTAAAGTACACATACATATCTTTCTATCGCCACTAGAGTCACTCAATTTGGATCATCCTAGAATGAGATATAATTTCTGCAAGGTTTCCATTTGCACCAGTAAAATCTGTTAAAAACAGGGAATAACAGCATGTTATAACTCTGCACAATTAATTCCAGGAACCTCCAAAAATAGCACAAAAATTCCAAAACAAACTTAACCTCTTAGCTTTCAAATGGCACTGTTTTTAGACTATTTGGGTACCTATAGCTCCTGTTATGCACAAAACATCATGGCCGACCAGATTACCGTTCTTTGCTGTCAGGTACATTTATGTATGTTTCATGCATGGGACACCATTCAACACTTATACCAACTTCTACACACTCCAAATTATATGTTAAAACTGTCCCAACCTCCCAATACTCAACATCTATCAATTTCACTTCAAACCCTTATCAAACCTTACCCTAACCTTATGATTTCTAAGAATCAAGGAGAAATAGGAGGAGGGTACCAACCTTATAGCTAAAAGAATCAAATTGAAGGGTGGACCAAGCTCTCTATAGCTTCCAATTCTGCCCAGCTACTCCGAATGAAGTGGACAGCTCCTAGCTCCACTCTTTTCTCAAATTGCTCACAACCAATACTCAACAACAATAAAGGACAAAGAGAATAGCTTTCTTTCTTGCTTAATTTATGTTTCCAGCCGCCAATCAAGAAGGAGTGAAGATGAATGGTGCTTGGGTGTGAAGGAGGGATACGGACGTGTAGGAAGAATAAGAAGAAATGTGAGAAGTGTGGTCAGATGTATGTTTTAACATGAAGAGGGGGTTGTTGGGCTCTCAGAATTACTAATCATACCCACCATTACTCATATTCACACCCTAACTTCTAAACAAAGCCAAAAATGTCCCTCCTTTCATTAATCCTCTTTTATTAAGACTAAGCCTCTTAATTATGCAAATATCACCCAAATTACATTAATCAAAATGAGCGAGATTACAGATGTTCAACAGAGACTAAACCGATTTGTGTAAGAAACCTGTAGGGAAAAAAAATTCAGTACTGCAAAGGAAAACTACTATAGAAAATTCTAAGTTCTAGCCATTAGCCAACAACTCACTCATAATTAGATGCCAAAAGAAAACCAATGCTTTTCTAGAATTTACTTATACATAAGTCATAATGATACAACGTGCATTTCCTTTTTATTCTTCTCTTTGCAATCTCCTCATGAAGGGAACACAAAATGGCATGTGGAATCAAAATATGCTGACTAAATCATATATGCACCTATGTGTTCCTTTCCATGCTATTGCACCATGAAAAACTAAATCGAATCCATGAATTATAACATCACCAAATCCATCACAAAACATTTTGCATTGCCATGTGAAGTGCCACACACACACTCTTTTATAAAACAAAACACACAAGCATACATACACAAAAAGCTTAACTAGGAGATATAAGTTTGGCTTGGTGGTAAATGATGAAGGGAGGGAGGGATAGATCCATAGTTGTGAAAACCGGTCCGACCATTGACCCGGTCGAAGTAGTGGTCAGTGGGTCAGTGGTCCAACCAGTGGGTCAATAATTGGTCTGGTTTGACCCGGTCTATATTAAAAAATTCAAAATTATATTATACATACTTATATATATCTAACATTATTTGATTAAGAAAAATTCAATCATAATTTCATACTCAAAAATCTAAAATAACAATTGAAGAATTAAAGTTGATAACACAAATAAAATATATTAATAATAAAAGAGAGTGTAAATAGCAACTGTCTAAATTAAAAAAATAAAATGAGTCAGGGGCCCATTTTGAAATAAAAAAAGCAAAATAGGAACTGTAAAAAGAAAAAAAGGGAGTATAGGAAGCAATGGCTAGAAGGCCCAACTAAAAAAAACCTAATTTCCTAGTATATATATAGTTATATACGTTCTTCTCTTCTTCTTCTTTACGTGTTGCGCCGTTGTTACTGTGCGCGTCGTTGCTGCCATGCTTTGCCTCTTTTCCTACCAGTTTGCTACGCTAGCTTCTTGCTCTTCCTCTCCGATCATCATTGTCTCTTCGTCTTTCTCTTACTGTTGTGTCTTTCCCTCTTCCTTTTGCCTTTCTGGTTTTCTGTTTTGGCGGTGGCGGTGACGGTCGAAAGGTGAAGCAATTTGTGGTGGGCTGGTACTTGGTGGCACGGTGGCGGTGGCACAACCCAGTCTGGTTTTTAAAAATAGGTCGAGTCACCAAGTTTCATCAAAACCGACTGGGTTTGACCGGATCATCCCGGGTCACTTGCTTAAACGGTCCGATAGAGCGCTCAGTCCGGTACTACCACTGTATCCCAGTTGGAATGGTCCGACAGACCGGTCCAAACCGAGTTTAATAACTATGGATAGATCAGAGATTCAAATCCCCCCATTACAAAAATTAATAACTAATATTTGTGGATAAAAAAATGAAAAGCTTAACCATGCATGGGTATAAAACTCGATCTTCCTTATTACAATGACAACACTTCTAATCCAACTTGTGTCATTTAGGAACCAACATGGTCAAATAGAATGTCACATCACATTCACAAATCATAAGTACATAGTTGTTACATTATCAATTTTAGACTCCACAAGGATGCAAACTGCATAGAAAGCATAAACGATGAACGGAATCTCGATTTAAATTTGAAAGCAATACAATGTACAATGAGTAAGGATGAAAGTACCAGTTGAGAAGCAAGAAGAGGGTGAGGCAAATTAGAACAAGGAATGCAACATGAAAAATCAACCATGAATCACTCTGGAAGAGAATGAGGCCAGCATAACAGCAAGACAGAGACCCAGCAATAAAAAAGTTGTGGCTGAAGATACATTTCCAGCATCTGATTATGTGTTCCGATTTTCCATCTTGCAACGGAAATTGAAGTTAGTTGATTAGGGTTTATAGCTGTTGAGCCAAATCTCAATTTCCCATTAAACTCTTATTCTAACTTTCTACCAGGTTTAGCCTTTCAGATTTAAAAAGAAGGAAAAATAATATTTTGGGTAGATAATTGATTGGACTTCAAACAGTTTGGGTCGAAGGAAAACGTTATTTATATCTCATTAATCCTTATTATATTAATATATCTCTCTTTAAGTGAAAGAGAAAACTTATTTATTAGTATATTTATAGTTATCTAAATTCTCAAATTATGAGCACTTCTAATCGTGAGTGTATGTAAGATAAATATTTTATTTTTAATATGATTTTTTCTATACACAAAATCAAAATTCCAATCCTAAATTATTTAATCAAGAGAGAAAAATTACTGTCACTTTCATAAATTTTAGCTAATTATGCTAAACATAGCTTTTATGTTTTTTTCTCATGTTATGTTCTTTGGTAAAAAAAACATAGCCGTAGTCACTGTTCAGGAGCACTTGACCCTTGTTAGATGGAATGGGCATTTTTAGCTTTACTAAATTCATATTTTCCGTCCGTTTCCAATTCAATTTAAATCATAACATGATAGGTGATGGGTCTGGATGACTAACCCCACCACCATGAATGAATCTTTTCAACCCACCATGAATGAATGAATAAATCTTTTCAACCCACCATGAATGGATGAATGAATCTTCAACCCCAATCATCCTCCTGAGTTCCTCTATTTCACATCTTTACCGTATGTATGCCAATAATAAACAAATAAAAGAATAGATAAAGATAGAGATCATGATAACGGGTTAATATTTAAAATTTCAAAAGAAAAAGTTCATATTCCAGTCTCAATTAAATATTAAATAATAATAGTACAATAGTACAATTTAACTATGCAATCAACTTTCCACATAGAAAAGACAATATAATCAACGAAATACATCATACTTTTTTATTAATAGTGGATGTACCCTACCACTATCGAATTATTATTGTTTAAAAAAATTAAATCAATTTTACTAGCAGCAGATCCAGAAAACTAAGCGTGAATTTGAATTATAATTAAAAAATAGAATTTGATTGATTTTAATTTTGTAAACTTAAATTTAGTTAATAGTAAGTTTAATATAATTTGATTTGTGTTTAAAATTTTTTTAACCTCAATGCAAAAATAAGATATGAGTAATTTTGTAATAAATCTTAGTTTTGGTGAAAATTGCATTCAACTCACCTAGAAAAATAATTACAGTAGTAAGTGTCATATGAATTGACTAATTCATATGTTTTATAAGGATGACTTCTATCATTATAATACCCATCACGACGATAACAAAATCAGAATAGTTACCAAATAGAGAATAAAGACGAAGAAAAAATGAAAATGAGATGAAGAAAAAATAGAAAAAAAATGAAAAGGAAGGATAACTTTGTAATTAATAAAAAAAGTGAATAATGTATGAAAGATTTGAATAGTGTAGAAAGAATTTCCTTACTAATAACTAATAAATGACCCACAAAACCATCCTCGTCCTATTATATAAGGGTCAAAGCATCCCACAAATACACGCATATATTCATTCATGAGATAAGCCAATTGTGATAAGCCATTCCATTCACTCAAGTGAGAAAAAAAAGTAACAAAAATAAACACCAAAACATATCAGAACAGAGCAACAACCATGGTGATTCACAGACTCGAATTGTGCATAACCATGGTTCGACTCGCCATAGAGTTCGTCGTGAGCGTCGCGGAAACAGTGGTCATAGTTCAACAGAGAACCGCTGAGCCTCTCGGAACGTTGAATCGCGCAAGTACACCTCTTCCTTTCTATGGCTACCTCCGTTGAGTTGAAGAATATCTCCTACTTATTTTCTAGCTTTCTTTTCTTTTCTTCTGTGAAATTCCGCAATTTGTATAGACCCTATATTTTCTTTTCCTTTTGGGTGCATCAAACGCTGATTGATGCAAACCCACGAGTTGTTGTTGTAAGGAAAATTGATGCCCTTGTTTTTTTTCTGGGTTTTGGCTGGACTTCTTGTATTCTTTGAATCCAGTTTCCTTTTCTGCTTATAATGGATGACTAAGGTTAAAGATGTTATTTTTCGTTTCATTTCTTATTCTTTGAGTCATGGTTGAGACACCACGGGTATCTTCCGATAGGTCAGAGATTAATTTGCTTATGGTATTATTTTTCATTGGTTCAATTTAGTTTACACAAAAGACAAAATCGAATACAAGTTTTTCCAATAAATAGATTGTTAACATAATTCTGTGAGTTCTTATCATTTCTTCAACCCATGTTATTCTTTTTCGGGGCCTTAATTGTTAAATCTTGAGGTTTTCTCTCTCTTCATATTCATACAATTTTTATTATTTGGTTTAGCCTAATGAAAATTAAAATATGCTTTTTTTTTTCTTTCTTGGTGAATGAAATTTGAATTTTGCCCAAGAAAAATCACTTTTTTTTTCTGTTATTTTCTCACCCTTTTATTTTTTTATAAATAAAGTCTCAGTCTTTAAAGTTCGTTTTTAGGTCTAAAAATTTGTCTATTGTGTGTAATTAGCCTTATAAAGTGTTTTAAGTTTCTTCCCAAGAGTGCTGTGAACACTGTTTGTCTCTGTTCTTCCAGCATGGTGGTTTTTTTTGGTTACATTCAAGCATGGTGGTTTGGTTTCTGGTTTATGTTTCTTTGGTTGGACCATTCTGATGAATTCTGGGAATGATTGTTGAAACTTTGAAAATCGGTTTCATCAAAAGCTAGCGTAAGAACCAAGGAAAATGGTAGTTGAAACATCTTTTACCGGATCATAAATTCTCGTAGTTAATAAATTGCAGTTTCAGTGTTTCAGTAAGCAGAAAGTTCTGTTGGTCATGTCTCACATTCAATACAAATTAATAGTACTAGTATTTTCTTCCGTCTCAAATATATATAAAAAAAAAAAAAAAGAAACCCACTATACTTTTAGTAAAAATAGTTAATTAATCTCATTTGGTAAAAATATACTGTAACTTTTATCTTTAAATAACTTTTGATTGAAACTTGATATTAAAATTAGAAAATGGTATTCACCAAAAAAAAAAAAAAGGATTCACCAAAAAAGAAAAATAGAAAATGGTCATTGGAAACACAACTTCAATTAAATGAATAGTATTTAGGAGTATTTGAAATAAATAAAAAATAGTATGCGACTTTTTTGTTTATACTGTATTTAAGACCAAAATAAGTATAGGTTAAATTTTGTTGTTGTTGTTAGTAAACATTACAAACTAGTCAAAGTGAATCCGTAAAAATAAATATCTAA
>PYAF01005619.1:1061508-1079958 GCA_007407185.1 Glycine tomentella
AAAAAAAACAGTTCTTTAATATAAAATCAAACATAATATGATCTAACTTGAATCCACTCATGTACTTAGTTTTTTGGGTTAACGATGTTTATATTTTAAAAAATAGTCTATATTTGATTTTAATAGTTGACTTTTAAAATCATAAGTTTTTGTCCTTATATTTTTTAAATATTCAAATTTAATCCTCAAAACTAATATTTTGTAAATTTAAGGACCGAAAACGTAGATGTTTTAAGAATATAGAGATGAAAACTTATAGCTTTTAAAGTCAAATACTAAAACTTAAAATAACCCATTTAATTTTCATGAACTAAAAATACTATTAACCCTTAATATATATATATATATATATTATAATTTTGAGCCTTTATTTTTTTAAAAAAATATCCTACTTTTCTCTAGAGTAAACATGGGTTGGGATCAACCCAATAACTTACTTGACTAACTTGAACTTAATTGAATAATCAAATTGAGTTGATTTACCAACAACGGTTGATACAAATAATAACGACTTATGTTTTTTAATTAAGTGGTCCATGATAAAAAATATTGAGTTGATTTGAATCATCAATTCATATTTTGTAATTATAATCCTAATGACCTTTGACATTAATGATGAAATTTAAATAACTTGAACCAACCTGGCGCGCACCACCTCTCTTTCCTTTATGTTTGTTCTTGGTGGGTCAATGCGGATTGATGCAAGTGGTTAAGGATCCAAAATGAATTTTCACTTTTTTCATAGGTGTGGTTCAAATTGCCGTGACGTCACTTTCCTCGCTTGGTGGACAATGTTGAGTTTGGCTGCGTCCACGTCACATTGGATTGTACCAAACAATTATATTCATAAGGTTTTGATGTTAACAAAATATAAATTTTATGTACTAATCTGTCATGCTTAAGTTACAAATCATATTATCTCTATGAGATACAAGCATAAAAGCATGAACATAAAGGGTTTGGACAATAGGTAAAGTATCAATCATTGGGATAATGCTTCTGCGTCTAGTCCTGAGAAAACAAGTGCTTTCACACTTAGCTCACAATGCAAAAGCAATCGAATAGTTGCTCGATCCTCAAAAACTAAAAATAATCACAAGAAACTAATGTCCATATGTTTAGTAAGAAACTTGTGCCAAAGCACACAAAAGGGAAGATTTAAATTGCCTTGACTTAACATTCTTAATTCCTTTTGTCTTATGTTGTTAACGTTTCTTTTGATTCATATGATGAAAGTCAGCTCTGAGCATTAGGCGACACTAACAAAATGTATTCTCTGAACACATGTTGCATAAAGCATTTGTGGCCCCCACTCTTTCTCTTTGCACAGTAGTAGTCTCGTTCAAATGCCAAAGCTATTAGACAATGGCTAGCTAGAATCTCTCAAAGGATCAAATTACAAAAGTCTATATAAAGTCTGAAGATGTTTGTGTTAAAGTTGTCAAATAACAAAGAATATTCTGAGACAAAATGAACAAGTGTTGTAATACTGTCAGTCCATTGGACGAAAGAAACTTGAGCGAATTGAGTGAATGTAAGCTGTACTTAGTCAACTAGTTTCATTGTATTCAAGCCTATCATGTAAACACTCTTTGAGTGATTAGAATACATTTTTCATCAAACATATATTGTCTGTGAAAGCCAGGAGTGGTTTAGTGACAAAAAATACTTGAGTCTTAATCTCAGGGGGAGATTAATGTATTGCTAGGAGTGTCTTATAAAGTACTCATCATAGTCAGAAGTGACATAAAGAATACTTGGTTGTAATAAAAAATTTGATTAGTGGAACCCTTCAAGGTTTGAAGAAGAACTAGACGTAGCCTAAGAGTTGAGGTGAACCACTATAAAACCTTTGTGTTTTCATTATTGCTTCTATATAACTTGTTCTTTTCTTTAAGTCACTTATACACTATCTTATCCAAGTTTTGTGAACTGGTTTTCTAAGCAAAGCAATTTCAAACCCCTTGGACGAAACCCTTCGTCCATTGATATTTGTTTGAGGAATTTTTTTGATAATTTTTGAAAGACTAAGTTTTATTCTTCACACTATTCAACCCCCCTTCTAGGGTGCTTCAGGTACTTTAGACAACTCTCTTGAGGCAGATTCCCTTGTGTCTAAGGACTAGTTGAGTAGTTGCAAACTAGATGAAATTGATTGGGATTTGAGCTTGTGCAATAATTTTCTATGTGAGTCTTTGTTGGCAGTCCCAATATGTCATTCGCGTCTTGTTCGATAGTATTTTTGAGTGTCTTCCTATTCTACCATTTTGTTTTAAAAAAAGAGCTTAATATATGTTTAAGGTCCCTAATAAATTATCTAATTTTGTTAAAGGTCTCTAATAATTTTTTCCATTATTTTGAGTATCCGATATATTAAAACTTTTACTTTGAGTATTTGTCATCAATTAACTAATGACGTATCAACTTACAAACTGATATTTTTAACATTATCAACAGCTGAAATGATGTGACATTATCACTTAACATATGCCGCTGCCGCTGATTCAAAATAAACGTTTTAATATTTCAAAGACTCAAAATAACACATTTTTTATTAGGAATTCATAATAAAATTTAATATTTATTTATGAAAGGTCTTAAACATATTTAAGAGAAAAAAATATTAGTTCTTGGCCCGCAAAATGTCCGGCTCTTCCTCCCGTGGCCAACTTTGTCTTTTCGTCATCCCGTTTCATTATTGTCCAAAAACAAATTCTCAAAGCTCTCAAGGTGCATTATAGCTTTCCCCTTTTTTCCGTTTCCCTCTCACGTGTCATGTCTCATTTATCTCTCTCATGGATTCTATTAAAAGTTCAAACAATTTTCTCACTCAGTTCGGGAGATTCGAATCTTCATTTGAAGATAGAATTACAAAGAAAAATAGAATAGGGCAAGGCTTAATCACCAGTACCACCTTCATACAAGACAATTACATTACGCCCATCGGCCTTCTATCGGGATTAGTGAAAAAAAATTATGTAGCATGAAGATCGCATAATTCAGCATTCATAGGCATTTTAAATCTTAAGGTCATAATGAACCTTTATTTGAGTTCTGTCACCGTATTTTTTCTTCAAAAAATAAGATGATAAATTGATGAACTGATTTAACTTTTTCAGTTAAAAATATAAAAATTAATTAAAGTAAAAATACTTGAGGAGCAAAATTATGGATAAATCATAATAAAAAGATTAAAATGCACGTGTTTTAGGACTTCTCCTCTCTTTACAGTGAAAAGCTAAATTAAATACATTTTCTAAAAAAATAAATTCTCAATTTTCATAAAAGAAAAAAACTTTTGAAAAAGGTAAAGAAACTATTTTGTTGGGAAGTAGACTTAATCATGTTTGACTTGTAGCTTTAAAATAGAATTTTTTGTTCTAGTTTAGAATTCGAATCTCGCATATTAATGGCTTAGATAGAAAAATTTGATTTCTCTTCCGGTCTTCCCCCTCTTCTTTTTGATTGTGTTTATATGTTTTTCTTTTACTTGTTTTTAGCTTCTATGGCTATGAGTGAGTAGTTTTTCTTGTTTTGATATTGAGGCACAACTCTTGATAATTTTGTTCATGTTAATTTAATTTATTTAAGGTTTTCTTTAATATTTTTTTTTAATTTTTCTGTTATTGATTTATACAAGCCAAACGTCTAATTACTATTTACATTATGTTAGATGCATATGAATAAATTGAGAGGTGAACTTAAGAAGTTGAAATCATAAGAGATGAACTTAAGTTTTGATTCACAACAACAAGATTCGTTGTAGATAGGTAAAACAAATTAATAAAGAGAGTAAATAACTTATTAAACATAACACCACAACGGTAGGAATAAACACCAAAATCTATTTGAAGTGAGATAATTACTAAGTCCAAAAATGTAGTTCCTTGACATTCGATATTTATTATTTGACGATGATTGTGCATTTACAATTATTCTCTATCAAGTACTATTCACAAGACTTTTAAGATGAATCCAGAGATTAATATTTCATTTTATTATACTATTGTAATGGTTGATAATTTTGTTTTTTTATAGAACATAAAATATATTTTATGATAGATAATTATATTCGAGTCATTAAGATTGATTTAATAAGTAAGACTATTATAGATGCAATTTTTTCTCTCAAAATATTTAACACAACATCAAATATATAAGTTAAATTTGACATTACTAGTTAAGATAAAATAATTCTTTGTCAATTAATCAATGTGTTTAGTGATATCAAGTCAGTTTGTTTAAACTTAAAAAATTATTAAAAAATATTTTTAAAAAGTGATTTTTTTTTATAAAATAGATAGGATTTACTTCTCTAAACAAGTTAAAAAAAGGCTTTGAAAACAGTTTAAACAAATATATTAAAATAAAAAAATGCTTATTTAAAAAAAAAAAATTCAAAGCTTGAACAAACGGTCCATAGTGTAGATAAGTTTGAAATAATTTATGGTCTTACATTAACGACATGGTAGGGAAAAAAATAGGCCTATCAAACACGCAAACGTATCATAAGAGAACGAAACAAAATTAATATGTTAATTCCGTCGTATGATTCTTCAACTCATTTACACATGAATTAGGATATTATCTTTAATAAAAAGTTTTAGTATGAATCGGTATCATGGGATACCGTGGAGAAAAAGACAATAATTATTAGTTATGATAAGAGCTGGGCGTGTGTGATGTCGTGATGCCTCCTCATCTTATCAATATTTCGAGTAATGTTACTATTACAATAAATTAGTACAATATATTTGATCTTTTGTTTATTACGTTATTTACCTTATCTTATTTGATATTTTTCTCCTCAATAATGTCCAACTGAAAGATTTTCTTATTGCAAAAAAAATAATTATGAAAAAAATTAATTCAATTAATTAAATATGATATATATAAATATTATAATTTTTATATTATTTTTTTATTAGTGTGAATAAAAAAATATATATTTAAGGGTCACCTTGAATAATGAATACATTCTCACTTTAAAATCACGTGGAGCAATGATACAAATCCAGCAGATAATGTTTATGAGCAGGCCACTAACAAATTATACGTCATGAAAATGACAGCTTCTGTAATTTCTTAGCATATAAAATTGAAGTATTGAACAACGAAAAAAGATTTGTGTAAATTATATGTTGTTTGGTATGTTTACGACTTTGAGTTTTATTTATTTTTTATATAAAAAGTGGACATATAAAAGTCTTACTTACCTAATTCGTACCTTATGTGTTAGTTTTATATGCGTAGGCTTAAGCTGTGCCTAATGCCGAATATTTGAGGCCAACACGTCACAAAGGACCACTTAGCAATCAGCACTTGGCTTCATGCGTTTGAACTTTGAAGTTTGAACGATCCAAATCAATTGTCGGTTGTTTGGCTGCACACCTTTGCAACATCAATTTTTCTCGTGTACTCAACCAACTTTCCGTGTAACAATGTCATTAGATTGAGTGGAAATTATTAGTTATTATTAGTTTATCACGATAGGATGAATGAAGATTAGAATATTTTTTTATCAATAAAAATTCAACACGATATCATAAGTTTATAAAATTCACATATTTTATTTAGTTAAATTATATCTCATTAATAGATTATAATATTTTTTTAAGTTGTGTTTCATTTAGAAGAAAAATATGTTATAAATGAAAATTTAAGTAAAAGAGACATAATTTAAAAAGAAGAAATAAAGTAAAAATACATTTATTGTTTTAAGAGTAAAAATAATATTAAAAAGTTGTTTGGTAAAAATGTAATAGAGAATAGAAAATTAAATAGAGATAAAAGAAAATCGATTATAAATTTATGATGTATAAATAACCAATTAAGTTGGTGCTAATTGATTATGATGTATAGATAGTCGATTAAGTTTGTCATAGAAAATCAGTTATTCAAGCAAAATAATCAATTTTTGTTATTCAAGATGATGTTTGTGAAGATGGAAATTTACTTTGTGGATCTCACAAATTTCAAAGTGAACTTTCTTTCAAGTCATTCGTACCAGACTCCTACATTGCATTTCTATCTTTAGTATTTTATTTCCATTTGAACTGAACACAACCTAAAGGCTTTGTTTAGTAGAGAAAAGAGAAATATGATATGTGAAAAATAAATTAAAATGTTTGGTTGAAAAAAAATAAAAAAGAGATGAGAAATAAAATAGAAACAAAAGTGAAAATAAGTGAGAAATAATACAAATTTCATTGGTTTTAAAAAGTAATTATTTTTTATACAGGTATTTGTATTTTGAAGATAATATTATTTAAGTTAGATAACATTTGAATTCAAAATATCTGATTAAACCATAACATTTCAGTTAGTTGATTCAGACGCTAAAGCTAAATGAGATTGTTTCTAAAAAAGATATATGTAAAATAAAATAATTTTTCATATATTTTAAATTACATAACTTATTTTTGTTAAAATTAATTTAAATTACTTTTATTGTGTGGAAATTAATTAAAAATAATTAAATTTTATATATTTTTGTAGCATTAAATCATATATTTAAAAATAATTTTAATTATAAATATACAAGCAGTAATTGTTTTTATAAATTTATATTAACAATTATTTACTGCAAAATTACATTAACATGTGTACCGTAATGAAGGAAGCTGATTTAAAAAAAATAAATTAATCTAGTTATAAATTTACATCAAAATGTTTGTCGATATCTTAATTGATACCCCAATCATTGGCCTGCTAAGTGACGGTATTGGTTCAACTGACAAGTAGTCACAGTCCTATGGAGTTTGGACTGATAGACATACATAAGCATTATCCATGGTATTAAATTCTGTAGTGTTATAAGTAAATTGTTGCCGACTTTATTAATTTATGTTAATAATTTGATGATATATTCGTGGGAAGATCAAAATTTTCAAATAAAAAATTAAGAGATTAAATTGCTACAAAACTATAGAAAATTGAAAATAAACATTAATTATAAAAAATCAATGAATAACTAACTACTTAAACTTACATGCTGCTTGATTTAGACATTAACTATTTTTTTTAAAAAAAAAATATTACGCTTTAGCATTAACATTCTTTAAAAGAAAGACAATAATACTATTTTATTACTTTCATATACGAATCATATGCATAGTAGTATAGTACCTTTAGAATGAAAGTAAGGATCATCGAACATGTAATGTAAGAGAGGTAAGTGTAATTTTAAAAACAAATAGGGTTTTGAATGTAATTACAGATCACCTCAAAAGAAGTCAATATATATAACTATTCCAAAAATCAAAGATTTAATTAAGTTGTCAATCCTTAAAAAAAAGTTGTCAACGGAGCTTAGTTTAATAGAAAGAGTTAGTGCACACCAAAAATTAAAAAAAGTTGGAAAGAGTTAGTATATTATAAAGTATTGTAAACATAAAAGGAGATAAATGTAATCACACAATAATTATTATTAAGAATTTTTTTTCTACATCCAACAAATATCTCATACACAATTTATTTTATTTTTATTTCAAAATTACCCTTCCTTGTCTTATTCTTGTTTTTGCTTCTTATTTATTTTTTTTCATCTCCTCCATTTTTTGTTGTTGGCAGACCTCCTTCTTGCATTGGTTGGTGGTGGTTTAGTAGATGCACTTCGTCGTTGTCGCGATGGAGTGATGATGGAGGGAATTTTTTTTAACAGTCATCTGTATGAAGCATACAGATTGGCAATCATATGGATCATACGGATTGACAATCTGTAAGCTTCATACGGATTGTCAATCCGTATGAGACAATCCGTATGAAGCTTACGGATTCACAATCCGTATGAGACATTCATAGTAAAAAAAAAAAAAATAACGTGAACTCATAGTTGCGATGACGGCAAAGAGATGAATGACGGAGTGCAACAGACGATTGTCAAGGATTGAAGTCAAGAGGAGGAGAAGATGCGCAACGAACAAGAACCAAGGGCGTCACCAAGAGGAATGAAAAGGAAAAGGGTGAATGGTGCAAGGAAGCTGCGTATATCAAGTGAGGTTTTAAGTGAAGGGCAAAATTGGTTTTTCACTTTTTTGATGGGTGTATGGGATATTTGCTTGGAGTAAGAAGAAAATCCCTTACTATTATTAGGCATAAACGTGTGGATAAGGAATGCTTAATAGTAGTAATTATTATTTGTAGTGGGTGGCTATGGTGTGTAGATGATTACAAATCTCAATGGGCTTGAACATCATGACCATGTGATCTGATCCGGAGACATGGGCTTGGGGGGATTGTGCCGACCATCCATCTTTGCAAATGAGGGTCCACGACACGATCTTCTTGTGAGACGACAAAGACACGACTCACGGAACCATATCGCGAGTGCGACAGGGAAAGCACCTTTGCTATGTCTTCTTCTCCGAACAGCTTCAACGATCTCATCAACGTTGTTGCCAGCTCCCAATCCCAAAAACAAATGCAAATCAAAGTCACACCACATCACCATCCACCTTTGCCTTTTTTTGACAACAAGGTAGGATACGCTAAAAATCAACAGCATATATAGAATATCTTACTTTTTTTTGTAAGAGTTTTATTTCAAAACGTATTTATATCTTTTTCATTTTGTAGATTACGAAATAGGTTGTAAGAAGATGAATTTTATAAATTCTAGTAGTTCATATTATTTAGTTTATAACCTTTTACTATTAAAAAATGATACTAAATTTGTAATTTTGAAAATACAATACTATTAAATAAATAATAACCTATTTGATTTAAGTAAATAGTTTAATTTAGATATAATGTGAATATAACTTGAGATATTGTCCTAAAATAAATTTTAGATATAACTTTTAAAATAATTATTATAAAAATTAATAATATTTTTTTATTGATAATATAAAAAATTATATACTCTGATAACATATTTTAATTAAATTTTTCGTTCGAATTATATTATTAGAATCATCGTATTTAAAATATTATCTATTTTTGCATTAATATGAGTCTCATAGTTTTATCTTTAAAAGTATTTTAAAGGATTAAAAAATAATAATATTTATAAATTATTTTTAGTTTTGATTTTTAATTGATGTGAGACTATTTTAGACTACATAAAAAATAATTTAGATTGCTAAGTGAGGTCATATATGAATAGGCATGGCAACGAGGCGGGAAGGGGGCGGGTATTGCATTTCCCGTCCTCGTCCCGACTCAAAAATCACTCCCCATCCCCGTCTCCGATCTCCGTCGGGTTTTAAAATTCATCCCCATCCCCGTTCCCGTTGGGGATCGGGTTTTCTCTGTCCTGTCCCGCCTCTGCTATTTGATTAAATTAAAAAAATAAAAAATAATATATTTTTTATTGAAAAATCAAACGAAAAAACTAATTACATAACAAAAAATAATAACAAATCCACATGTAAAATATGGGATCATAATTTAAAAATTACAAAATAAAATCAATCAATTCAATTAAAAAATTAGAAAATAATATATTTTTTTTATTTTTTAATATTATTTATTACGGGGCGGGGGCGGGGGCGGGTATCAGTAATCCCATACCCGCCCCCGCCCCCGCTTTTGGCTATCAGGGAAAACCCGAACTAGATAAATTCGATTTTCCCCTGTTAAAATCGTTGCGGATTCGAATAGGTACCCACAGGTTCGAATCCCGCTGCCATACTTATATATGAATTAGTTTATGATAACATCACTGATATTAAATTCCATACCTTTGTTCCCGTACCTTATCCGTATATCTAGATTTTGAATACAGATATGTATCATTAATGAACATATGATCATCAGCATTAGACTAGTAAGAACTAAGAACTGAGTACGAGCCCCAAAAGATTTGTTATAGTATTATTTGAAACACCGAGACCAGACACTAACCTAGGGTGGGCTTAGCTGATAGACATAAAATGCGAGGTAGCGGTGACCAAACACGAACGTTGTGGGAGGGTTGTAGGAGCCTTCCGTATAGTTGTGAAATTCAGTGTCATTTACCTAGTCGAGGTAATGGATTAATGGTCCAACTGATGGATCAGTACTTAGTTTGGTTTGATCTAGTATATATTCAAAATTTAAAATTATATGTAAATCTACAACTAACATTATTTGAGTAAAAAAATCTAATTATACTCCAAAATCCATTTTTTATAAAAAAATAATTCAAAAAACCGGTTGGATCGATCAGCCGAGTTTGATCGAATCAACCCAGATCAGCTATATATCTGATTCAAAAGTGGAACCAGTTCGATTTGGCTATCGAGTCCCGGTCTAACCAGTCCGATTGGCCTATCTAGACCGATTTTTATAACACTGACTTTACGTATAATGACTAGCGATGGTCCTTGTCTTCTAACTGTTTTTTTTCATCCATTTCTTTTTATAATTCAATAGTCTGCTCAGAATTAAATTCTTAAAAATAAAAATTCAAACATTTTATGATTAGGCCTACACGTGTCCCATCTCATCCAATCGTGCTCTAAATAGAAATTCATATTTTGTTTGATTTTGGAGTAAAAAAGAAAAAAAGAAAGAACTAGAAAATAAAATATAAAAGACCTAGAAATGGAAGAAAATAAAATAGGATTTTTTTAATCTCAAACCTCCGATTCATCAGGCAAAAAAGACTTTGACTAATATGAAGTTCGTCCAAAAGTTAATTAAAACTTGATCAATAATTATTTTCGTCAATAATCAAATTTGAATAATATCAAAATAATTCAACTTTAACTTTAGTGCATTAATCACTTGGTTAAAGAAAATGTTGCTTGAATAAAGAAAATGTTGCTTGAATAGATATAAATGAGAAAAAATAAATAGAAGAATTCCTCCCTATTTGGAGGAGTGAAAAATACAATAAAAATAATTAAATATACTATATGAAAAACATTTTTATAGGAATTAAAAAATAATTTTTAATTTAACATTCCTTTCTTAACAGAAATTCATTTAGTATTTTTAAAATTTTTGTATTATGTCTTTAAAAAATAAAATTAAGCATGAAAACGATAGAGATCATTTTCCTTTCCTTTCATTCTAATTTGGGGGAACAGTATTTTCTGATAAGTTCAACATAAATAGCTTCTTTCCACCCTATTTTTCCTCTTAAATAAATGATAAAAACATATTTTCTGCCTCCTTATTTCCTTTCACTTTATTTCTACCTAAATAAATAAGGAGTAAGGGAAAAATAAGATAAAAACAAAATATTGAACACTTCTTAATTTAATATTGTTTGACATAATTTTGTTATATAGTTTTATAAAAAGTTGTTCATAAAAAATATCAACTTATTTTGTCATTTTCCCCCTCTTAAATTGATTTATTTGAAAAATCTACCTACCAAAACAAATTAACATACACTCTACCGTCTACATCACTTTATGTACATTCTCTTCAAAGCCAAAAAGCAAAAGTCAAAGTCACTGGTAAAAATATCTTTATTATACTATTTTGTGTGATTTTCATTATGTCATATAAGATATAATTTTTTATCATTTTTTCTTCAATGAAATTTAATTTGAATTCTTAGATTTTACTGATAAAAAAAGAACATATCTTTTTCCTCACTTACATTATAAATATTATTTTTTGAAAAAAGGGAATTACTAGGTGTTCTTTTTATAAAATTCAATTTCCAACATGAAGAACTTTTGAACAAAAATAATAGTAGATCTGATAAATAAAAATTCTTTGAATTCAAAAACTCAACTTAACAATTTCTATTAAAGATGTTCTAAGGAATTTATAAAAATATCAATTAAAAAGGGAGAGAAATAATGCATTATAGAGAAAACAAACAATTACCACCGGTTTCAAAAAAAAAAAAAAAAGATAAATCAAAATGATGCACTGAGAAAACAAACAAACAATTACAAATGGTTCCAAAAAGTCACAAAATGACGAAAAGTGAGCTAGATAGGAGGGGATACCACTTGATTGAGGGTGGTGATGTTAAGTGTTGGGCCAGGCATTAAGGCAGTGACAAAAACAGCCACAGCAACATTGTGTGAAAATTGCTCCATGGCATGAGAAATTGCTAATTAAACCACCAAGGCAATGACCAATTAACGAGGATCACTCTTTCATCATAAGATAAGGATGCCATAAACTGTGTTAGAGGCTTGAAGTTACTGTGAAATAGATTGAAGCTTCAATGCCTTCTGAGTAGGGGTGGACATCGATTAAATTTTTAAGAATCTAATCTATATCTAATTAAATGGATTGGATTTTAAATCTATATCCATATTTTTTTTTAAATAATTTAGATTCAAGATCAAATCCATTTAAATGGATATGAATTTGATCATATCTAATTTATATCCACTTAAATGTTATAAGGATTTTTCTTTTACAAATAGTGAAAAATTAATACCTGTCCATTTAAGAGCTATTTTCAACTAACAATGGTCAAAACTATTTTTGATCGATCTTGATTAGTGTATTTTCAACTAACATTGGTCCAGACATTTTTAGACCGACATCAACCAAGAGTATTTTTTGGCTGACATTAGTCAGTGTATTTTCGATAAATATTGGTCAATAATATTTTTGGTCGATCTTAGGTAAGATTACTTTTTGGTTGAGGTCGGCTAGGATTTTTAGTCAATGTTGGTCGCTGATATTTTTTGGCCGACATTGACTAGAGTTTTTCTATCAACATTGACCGTGACTAGTTTTTGGTCGACGTCAGTTAAGATTTTTGTGGCTAACATTGGTAAGGTTTTTTTTGGCCGATGTCAGTCGTTGATATTTTTTGGCCAACATTCGTCAGGACTATTTTTTGGTCAACGTTAGTTAGGTTTCTTTGTTAACGCTGGTTGAAACTATAATTTTGTCGACAACAACTAGGATTTGTTGGCCAACATTAACCATGACTATTTCTTTTGGCTGACGTTAGTTAAAAATATTTTTTGTTGACATCAATTAGGGTATGATCCATGCACTAGAACAAAGTGCTTCTTTGACTTTGGTGCCTAGGATATTATTTAGTTGCTTGAAGAAGTTACAGCATAAATAAATAAGAGAAAAATTAGCTTTGGATGTTCATTTCCCTTTTTTTCCATCTTAACTATTTTGCAACAGTAAGGACTACAAATCTTGCAAGATAAAGAAGTCAATTTATAATAATTAACATTGTTATTTAGTGCCAAAATTGCGTTCATACATAAGATATATTATTAAAAGATCGTTGAATTTAAGCAATGGCTTGATTCCGATCAACGAATATGTGGTTATCTGTTTTGAGAGAAAGAATATGCGTTTAGTCAAGGCAATATATATGTTGATACTTGCTAGTACTTGATGATCTCTTAATTTCAACGGATACTACTTTGAGAATCATTAAAATGTATATTTTAAAACAAATTAAAGGTGACTAAAGTCTTTTAAAATTTAATATTGAGAAAAAGTATCAGAAATTACCTAAGAACTTTCTAATTTTTTTAATATGAAACTGGGCTAAAAGCCCAAAGAAAGAAAACTAAACAGGAACGGTACGATAGAAACTAACACCTAGCTCTCGCATCACTAAGAGTCAGATCCTTCAAAGCTCAAAAATCACATATTCACCCTCCAAAGAACAAACATAGGGTCTGGTAAGTTATAAGTACTCTTGAGAGCTTTTCTGTTGAAAATATAGAGCTTTTTTCAGTAGAGAATCTCTCAAAATCACTTTTAACCTTGTATCTAAACAGACTGATAATCAACTAATTTATTCGCACAATAATTTCCCTATCTATAACTATGGTGAATCCGAATCTGGTTAAAGGAAGACAACAGGTATGGTTCGAACTAGCCTTCTTCCTGAAACACATCCCACCTGCTCCCCTTTATAGCAGTAACAACTGCTTTAGAATCAATCTGCAACTGTAAATGCAGTGCCAACTTCAAGCCCAACAAAACTCCCCATAACTCAGCTACAAACACAGAAGATCATCCAATGTATTTAGCAAACCCACCCTTCCATTGACCATTGTTGTTTCTAATTAAACCACCACAACTTGCAATGCCACCATTCCCTTTCACTGCTCCATCCATATGGAATGTGGTTGTTCCTCCACTTCCATAGAGAATGGCATGTAGTTGCCCAAAGCTCCGCCCAAGGATTTAAGTGGTCATGGCCAGCTTGGGAAAAAATATTCGACTTTATCCAGTTAGAAAGATCCATCCTAAAGAAATTGCTGCGGTTGGCATATGGAATAAAATGAATCCAAACATCCACTTAGCAATACCATGCGCTGTTAAAAGTCTACCATGCTTCACAATCCAAATAAAGGTGCGAATTCTTTGGTGAAGTTTGAGATGCCAAATTTTCTTCCACACAGCATCAGCTTGGCATAAAGGGTCCTGTGAGAGAAACTGATAAACACTTGCTACAGAGAAATCACCCATCTTGTTCCCAGGCCAGACTCTCTTCTCCTCTCCTTCATCCAGAGAGGGGGATATCATAGCCTTTATTCTCTGGACTATATCATGGGGCAAAACCATATTCACGAGAGGGAGATTCCAATCTCCAATGCTATTCACTAAGTAGTCAGCAACACAATGATTCTAAATATGAGCAGGGAAGACACTAACATGATCAGATAACACTGTTCGTTCATCCAAGCATTAACAGTAGTACCATTATGAATGGCCCACATCTCCATCTCTTGGAAAGTACTTCATTGCTCAGCAAGAGCTTTCCAAATGTAGGAATCTGTAGCCTTGACTACCAAAGTGTTAGAAGTTGATCCATTCCTACCATATTTACCAGCCAGCTCTTGAGCCCATAAGCTTCGTTCCCCATTTCTAAAGGCCCATCCCATTTTCACAAGACAAGCTTTATTCATTTCCACTAATTCCAGCATGGCCATTCCAATAATTTCGGTTTCATCATGGTACTGCAAACGTGGTATCGTTTTTTCTATTATTGATATTTAGACACCCCAATGATGTCTCTTTTCTTTCTCTCAAGGTTTCAAAATATATATAGTTTTTCCATTATTTTTTTTCATTTGGGTCAACAGATCATGATTATA
This sequence comes from Glycine tomentella, assembly GCA_007407185.1. Classification (NCBI taxonomy): domain Eukaryota; kingdom Viridiplantae; phylum Streptophyta; class Magnoliopsida; order Fabales; family Fabaceae; genus Glycine; species Glycine tomentella. Next base: position 1,076,493 of record PYAF01005619.1, read on the forward strand.
CAAACAGAAATTTAATTCTATGTAATTAATCTTACCTTGTAGTACTTAATAATTCCACTCATTAACTCTTTTGATATTTATTCTCGCTGCATTCAATTTCATACTTTCTATAGTTTATTTGCAATTTTCTAAATGCGTGTTTGTTTCTCCGGTGGACTTGCAACAACACGAAATCCAAAACAGCTTCATCGTAAGAGTATGGGTGTTCCTTTTCCAACTTCCATTTCGAATTATCCCATCGGTGATCTAAACACACACTAAATCTTTTTATTTATAGTAGTGAATTAGTTAGTGACCTTTGTAAATTAATCGATGTCTTCTGAAAGAATAATTAGTACAAGGCTAAAAGCTAGTTAAATTAAGATACCTCAAGTCTGAAGGTTTCTATGGACTGTACACTGATCATTTCACTGAAACTGAGTAACAGCGTATTTGCTTTGACATAGTTACTTTATCTTGCAAAATTTTCAGGAAGCTCTGTGAAGTTATTTATGGCTTTTCTTGTCATTAAAATCACAAACCTGTTTCCAATCCCTCTGGCGTGTTTCGTATAAATATATGTATATATGTACAAATGCAAGCAAAATTGCTTCAGATAGCAAAGAAATTTAGTTTACCATCTCGCATATTTGTGCTTGTATTTACTATATAAAAACTTTTCAAGTTTTCATTTTGCACGGTCTTCAATTCATGGACTCTGACTCAGTTACTAGGAAACTTGAAATCATAAATTTGGAGGTTTTCAACTTTGGATTTGGCAAAATTACTTCGCATTCTTGCAGAGCGGAACTTACCCCAGTTGACTGGTCTATATATAGGAGGGTTTCTATCATCTAGCAACTCTTCCAAGGGTTTCACATCAGTGTAGAGTGCTGGTTTCAGAAAGAATGGAATTGAAAACCTATCCTTCTCAGAGTTCACCATAACCCTGTGTTCTACACTCTCATAAGCATCATTGCTCCAAACCTGATTGCACAAACAAAAGCCATTCTGTAATAACTATAAGCCAAATCATTAAAACAAAATTAATTTCATCAGAAAACAGACTATGCACCGATAGCATTAAACAGTTTTACATTGTCACTCAATTACTGCTTACCATACATGGTAAGTTTGTTGACTTATGCAATAACTAACTTAAAAGTATCAACAGTTTGTTATATCAACAGTGATTTCTAATTGATTTTTTTTAAGACATTTGCAGTTGATTGACAGTATAAAAGTATTTACTCTCCCAGTGCATGACTATTAATCTGTATATTCGTTACTTTGGTTTCATATAACAATGATATCAATTTAAAGAAGATCTCTGTATATATATGTCCAAACTCCTAAACCTTATGCCAACCAATTGCTTCTGTTCTATAACAATAGATAAAGGGGATATCACTTTTGGTAATGATTTTTTATCTCTCTTTTTCTAGATCATTTTATCCTTAAAAAACACACCCAACAAACTTTCCATGATTAAACCAAAAATTAAACAAGCCATGTACAAATGAGGAATACAAAATTTTGAATAAATTTTGGTTTACATGTTCCTTTTATTATTTTATCCCCTCAACTAAAACTAAAACCACTTAATGTTGTAACCACTCACTAACCACTCTCTACTCTTTCATTTATACAGTTATAACCCTCTCTCATTTAGATTTTCAGTTTTTTTTTTCTCCTATTCAATACATGGTTGTTAACCATCTTTACGTATTGTAGTTTCTTTCTTCAGGTATTATCATCTTCACCGCATCTTTACGTATTGTAATTTTTTTCTTATTGTTTCTTCATTTGAGCATTCAAGATTGACAACATAGTGTTGAAAGTTGAATTCTGATCCCGAAGGTATTATTTTTCCCTCTGCATCCATTTTTTTTACTGTTTGCCATTTTACATATTAAAGAAAGGTCATTTACATGTAAAATGATTTTATAATGCTTGCCTATATTGTGCATGTAAGAGATGGCTATGATATGAGTTGTATTTGAGAATTCTTTGGTAAGTTAATTTTTCACTTCCTTTTTCTTTATGCTTGCTTCTTCATTTATCTTTCACTATAGTTATTTGCATTTTTCCCCCTTCATTGAGGGGTATGCTTGGTTGTTTTAGTAATGGATATTTTATTTACGTTTTCATTTTGGCTACTATTTTTCTTCTGGTAGATTGATGTTGTTGTTTGATTCAAGATGCATCCCTCATTTTATTTGTGATTTCACTTGGGCGGAGTAAGTTTTTTAACCTAAATATTTACTATTTAAGGTTGTGTGAATTTCATACTTGGATTATTACTGTTAAAACCATTTTGGGTAATCTGTTATCTTTGGTGTTGTTTTTCTTTTCTATTTTTCTTTGCACATAACACTCAATTGGATGGTTACAAACCTTTCCACAATTACTTACCTGCACATATTTATTTAAAATAGGTAGTTTAAAATTAGTTTCAATGTTTTTAAATTAACAAATAATATCTAAAATTGAAATCAATTTTATTTTTTATTTTTTTAAAAGACAGCTCTGAAACTCGATTTAAAAGTTGCGTTTAAAAAGTTTTAAAATTATATATTTTGTTTTTTTTAAAAAACTATTTTTTTCTAAAATATAATTTTATTTGTATTGTTTCTTTATTTTCGTACTCTTAGATTTGTTTGTACTAACTACTAATTATTATGCAAAATTTGATAGTTGTAAATTTATTTTTATTTTCTTTTCATATCTCTTAAAATTTCTCTTGTTCTTTTCTTTATTGTTTTTTTCTTTTTTTCCCTCACTCTTATGTTTGTCATTTTTTATCACCATTGATTATTTCTTGTTTATTAGTTTCAGGATAATATATCATTATCTTGAGTTTATTAGAACAATTGAGGATTGTGAAATTCATCTGTTCAGTAGCATATCATTGGCAATTCGTCGGACTTTCACATCTGGTAATGACTTACAAGGTTTCTGTATTTAAAAGTTATTGATTCATAACTATTTAATTTTTTTATTTCTTCACAATTTTTTTTTGATATATATTTAGGATCGTTTTACTCTATTTCTATACATATCGTGGCTAATTATATTTTGAAGAATCTCATATGAGTGCAAAGTTGGAAGAATGAATGAGTTTACTGCTTTGGAGAGTCCTAGAGTTTAGGGATATTTATTTTATTTGAATGATGTTGATATTTTTTCATTTCTTTTACCATTAGCCTTTGTTTATGCTAAGTGGGCGGCTAAAAGTCACTCAAATGGGTAAAATTGATTTTTTAATTAAATTTTAAAAATTAAAACTTCTAAGTTTTTGAATTTTAAAATTAATTAACGAAAGTCTTAATTAAAACTGTCCATTAATTTAAATTTTTAAGAATTTACCCAAATTGTCAACTAAAACTGTACAATTTTTTAATTTAAAAAAACTGTGAATTTGTCAACTATTTATTTAACTTTAGCAATCTACAAATTTGTTAATTTTTAAAAATATACCAAATTA
>PYAF01005619.1:1080058-1093803 GCA_007407185.1 Glycine tomentella
AAAATTCAAACTACAATTTTCTACTGTTTTTTTATACTGTCCAATTTTTTTTATTTTAATTTTAATAAACTAACAATTAAATATAGACCAAAATTTTAAAACAACTGTTAAGAGATTTTTAAATCCTTTAAAGCATCAACATATTAAAATAATTATTGTTATTTATAAAGAAAAACATATTTTAAATTTAATATTTCATATTATCCCACTATTTTCTTAAATAAATCAGTATTACTTAGATATTTTCATTTCTTTTTGTTTTTAAAATCCCCAACTATCTCAATAATTCTATTTTTTAATACTTGCCTAATTATATCACTAGTAAATAATGTAAATAATGAATGGAAAGCAAAAAGTTGTTTGTAATACCTAGACAAATGGATTTGTCTACCCGTTAGATAAATTTGATGGAGAGAAAAATGAGCAAATATGGTTTGATACCTGGATCATATCACCGACATTGATGATGAATGAATTGAAAATGGGCTTGACTCGAATCCACTCTCCATCTGATTTTCTCCTAACTTCAAGACCACCAGTGTCATCTTGAGCAAGCACAGTCAACACACCAGTGTCCTTGTGGCGTCCGAGTCCAAGAGCCAGATGAGGGTAGGGACAAGGTTGATAATGGTTGAGACGGATATTGCTGGTGTTATGTGTGAAATAGCCGCGGAACCTATTTGGCACTAAGCCTAAGCTCAGTGCAACAAGTTCCATCAACTTATAACCAAGTTTCTCCACTTCTTCTGCATACTCTTGGCATGCTTCTCTGGAATCAGATCAGTATTTTGCATAATTAGTATATATAATTATTGAAACTCTATATATACAACATTATTTACTAAGATCGGCTTACTGATGGGATATCGATTTAGATACTTTGCATTAAGTCTGAAGTTTATATTTTATTGTTATCATTGTAAAAGACAAAAACAAATACAGCATAGAGAGAAGGAACGAGATCAAACAACAATTAATAACCTAGCTCTATCCCACCACACCATACTTTGTTAAAAATTGTCAAACATTAAATTATAAATAAATCCATTTAAAATAGAAAATGTTAATTAGTGTTCTTAAGATATTAATTAAATAACTTAAAGTATAAATATTTTTATTAAAAGACAAAAAATTGCATTATTCATTATCTTTTTTGTGTTTTCCTATGATTTTTACACTATATATTTTTCCTTTTTAATTTTTTAAATAAGAATAATGATTAACAAGACTCTTTAAAATAAAACCCCTTTTTACATGATTTCTTCCAAACTTATATAGCTTTTTAATTAGATTACATTAACTCACCAACACTAAAGATTTATTGAAAATATAATGTACATACTAATAATATCATCCCATAACAAGTTGATTGGTTAAATTTATAGACTTTAATAATAATTATCATAAAAATTACATTTATTATGATTTCTTATCGGTTGACATGATAAAATTGTTGATATCCTTATAATTCATTCCTACTACCGTGATTTTTTATTAGTTAAAATTGTAAAACATTATACTAAAACTACATAGAAATTAAAATCAAATTTAATAATAACAGAAATACAGACTAAACAAATTCAGGGTATTGAATTACTTGAACTCAGGAGGATTCTGAGGCCACCGGTTATCCCATTGGAACTGAACGTTTTCCTCATCATCTGGTTCATCCGAGGGTGGTATAAAAGTAGGTTCCTGAACATTGAAATCATAGATTTCTTTCCAGTCCCTAACGTTCTTGGTATGTTCTGCTTCAAAGTACCCCAACACGTTAACCGCATCCCTTCTCACCTTCAACTTTTCCTCTAAACCAAGTGCAAAGAACTTTTTTGCAGCCTCTTCAATCCTCTCTCGTTTATCCAAAGGCACCTTGTGATTGATCACCTGAAAGAAACCCCATTCCTTGCAAGCACTGCCTATTTCTTTGACTAAGTTTTGGATAGAAGAATCCAAGAGGGTGTCTTCGTTTTGGTAGTTTATGGGAGACAGATCAATCAGAGGGATTCCTTCTGCCACGATCACTGAGGATTTTGGCCTGTGTTCTGGTGCTTGGACAAAAGCAGTGTCCACTTCCTCTCCCATGGTGATTGTTGTTTGTTGCTGTTGTGTGTTGTGTGTGTGTGTGTTTTTTTTTTGGATCGATGTGTTGTATTTTTATTTGTTTGATCGAAAGATGTCAGATAGAGAATGTTTTTATGTGTAGCGGATACAATACAATAATGGGGAATTATGTGCACTGAACCTGGACTGGTTTCGGTTATGCTACCACGTGTCTTGTGTTTGTAAGGCTATGTTTGGTTTTGATAAAAAAGTAAAGCTGAAAAAGGAAGATAAACTCTCTTGCTTTGTTAGTTGGATATGATTGTGAATTGATAGCCTGTTTGTTTACACGTTTAAATGTATGTTTGGTTTAATGTTTCAAATGCTCCAAATGATATTTCATGTTTTCCCAAACATCCAATGAAAAAACAACAAAATACTTGTTTGGATTGAAGTTAAAAATATCTCAGCGTGGTTTTAATGCAAATCTAATGGATAAAAACAAAATAAAATGACATTTTCACCTGAAAAACAAACATGCACACAGTGTGTTTGTTTTACTGTTGGAAGATCCTTATACAATCATTGAATCAAAAGCTCTGAATTCATACTTCTTACAAAATGTGCATGAGAATATGTGTTCGTTTAACCTAACGTTAAACCAAATATATCAAAAGCTGTTCAACTGAACCGTAGCCCAAACACAACCTTAGATGTAATTTTTCACAACATGAATGTGACTTTTAGAAACTAATAGTTATAACTTTCAATCTGAGAAGTCATTCTTTCATGCTTAACGAGTATCTAAACATGCTATGATTTTTTCCTTGATTTTGCCTTGAAACTCAATTTGAATGAAATAAAAAAAAGAGTGCAAACTCAGTTTGCAAAATAAAATTCATTTAAACTGAGCTTTCAAACTTTAACCTAAACATGAACTAAGAATCGTCTATTCAAAATTTTAGAATGAGTTCATGACAAAGTTATAGGTAAATGTTTGAAGATGTTAGCAGTTAGGTGATTCATGTGCCGACATGCTACGTCACCTTAAAAATAAGTGCTCTTGAAATCAAATAAGACTGGAAGAACTTAGAAAATATAAATGATTACTCCAAATAATTAAAAGTAAACCAAAGTCCAATCATGAAGAAAGATATATTAACTCTAGTTAATTTGGTTTTTTAAATCTGTATATTGATTTGCCGGTTGTTGTACATTCATTCTTTCTATATCTTCTTCAATCCTTTTTCTTAGTATAGTAAGGGCTTCTCTCTGTTATGTTAAATAAACGATAATCTGTTATCTCCAGAATTTAAAAAACAAAGAAAAGAACATTGATAACCAAAAGGTATCACGGAATTATAATGATTTTTTTAGTAAAGTGGACGGCATAATCGGTAGAGATAAATGGATTTGTTTGCTTGAATTATTTGGATTAAAAAAAATGTTTTGAAAGTGATTGAAATTTGGCTGATAGATAAATGTATCCAAATTCTTGCAACCAATACATATTTTATTGGCTTCACACTCAGCAGCCCAACAAAAAGCCAATCAATGAAAGTTCCACAGACTGTTTTTGAACGTTTGCATTGTTTAATAATGTAATAAAATTATGATTTGATGTACATCAACCTCATAAACAGAGTGGTGAAAAGCTTGTTCGTTCCTTTCTGCAATGTAGTTTTATGCAAGTTAATTTAAACAAATGATGATGGAGAAGGTTAACAACTTTATAATAAAGAAATAGTTTGAAGTCCCTAAGAATCTATCCAAAATATACTCAAGGAGCAAAAGATGTTAAAACAGGAAATTTAAAGAGGAATGTAATTTCAAGTTTTGCAATAAACATGGTAAATGGTATTTAGTTTTCTGTTATTCCTTGATACTATATATAATGCACACCAGTAACTTTTAGCTGCAAATTCAATTGCTGTCACATATCAGAAACATTGTCTTGGATCAATCTGCTTCAACACATTATACCCGCATTATACTATCTTTTAAGCTAGCTAGCTTATAATGATAAATTTTAAGGTTCTTCACCTTTTGTTTCCTGAAATTGCTGTTCTTTCCATGGATGAGAAACTTGCCCCATTTGCCTCATTTATCAGCTATGAGAAACTTGCCCCATTTCCATGATTAATTTCAGTTTTGATGATAATTATTACTGGTTTTGCTCATTCATGGATATTAGGCTGGTATTGATCCACCAAAACTTAATAGGCTAGTAGGTAGTTGGCCAAATAAAAGCATAAAGGGTCCAAACGATGTTAAGAGGTCTTCAACAGTTAATCTTATAATAACAGAATAATTTATAATCAATAAAAATCTTAAAGAAACGAAAATCAAGGAACAGAAGATCTTAAAACAGTAAATTTAAAGTCTTAAAACAGTAAATTTAAAGTCCAATGCAATTTCAATTTTTGAGATAAACATGATAAATGGTAATAATTTAGTTCTTTTATTCAGTGATAGTTCTATACATAAGGCACACTAGGAAATTTAGCAGTAAATTTGATCAGACTTATTCATATCAGTAACGTTGTCTTGGATCAACGCTGCCTCATATCATGATGATATCATACACAATTTATATGCATAAGCTATATGATGCTGGAGTCCTTCTAATATAATACCCTTTAAGCTATCTTGTAATGATAAATTTGAATGTTCTCCTCATTTTGCTTCTTGAAATTGCTGTTCCCTCTGTGGACAAGAAACTTGCCCCACTTGTATGGCCTATATTTTGAAGGGTTTTGCTCATTTATCAGCTCCTCCAAAGGCTTGACTTCGGTGTCGTGTGAAGGGAAGAAGAAGAAAGGAATGGAAAACCTTTCCTTCTCAGAGTTGACCACCACTCGGTGATCCACACTCTCATATGCATCATTGCTCCAAACCTGCACAAACCACCCCAATCCTCAAGTGACAATTTTTCTTCACTAAGGGATAATAAAATTAGAGAAATCCTAGCAACACATTCTCTAATGCACTTTTCCTAACACACTCTACCATTGGTTTTAATTTATTGGAAATTACGAGAAAATTGTGCTTCACACGTCTTATTTAATGACCCTCTCATATTTTGTAGTTTCTAATCAATTTCAACCAATGATAGAGTGTGTTAGAACAGTGTGTCACTGAAATTTCAAAATTTTCAGTTTTCAATATGATACTACACTGGCACCTGAACAGTATCACCAATGTTGATGATATAAGCATCTGGGGTGGGTTTCACTCTTATCCACTCTTGATCCGCTTTACGTCTCACTTCAAGTCCTCCAACCTCATCCTGTGCAAGAATGGTTAAGGCACCAGGGTCCTTGTGTCGACCGACGCCAAGAGCAAGGTCAGGGTAAGGGCATGGAGGATAGTGGTTGAGTCGAATAAAGCTAGTTTGGTCTTTCATGAAAAATTCTTCAAACCTCTTTGCTTCAAGGCCTAAGCTCAAAGCTATAAGCTCTAAAATCTTAAAGGACAGTTTTTCCATCTCTTGAATATACTCTTTTGTTACAACCCTGCTCATATTCACATCATCAATAGAATTATAAAAACTGTTCAACTGTCACAACATGTCGTCTAAACAATTAGATTTGAACACAATCCATTATTAGTTTTAACTTTTAAGTGTTCAATCTACGGTTGAATTTAAAATAGACAGAAAAAGAAAAAAAGAAAACTTCCGTTGTAATCATTATTACAAATTACCAGGATTTTGAAAAACGGTCCGCCATCGTGATTTGGATCATAACATCAAGGTTTTTTAACTGTCTGTGACCACAATTCTACCACATCAGCCGCATTTGTTTGCTAGCGATTTACCACGATATCAACAAATGCGACGAAACCGCAATGTGACCGCGATCAAAAATTAAAATCTTGCAAAGTAGAGATGAATTACCTAAAGTTTGGAGGGTATTCAGGGGATTGATTAGTCCACTGATTGACTCGATCATCATGGTCATCAGAAGTGACAGGAATGAAAGTGGGTTCTTTGGCTAGAAAATCAAAGACTTCTTTCCAGTCCCTAACGTTTTTGGTGTGTTCTGTGTCATAATAACCCGTTGGAGAGCTCTCATTTCTGCTAACCTTTCTCTTTTCCTCCACACTCTGTGCAAAGAACAATTTTGAGGCCTTCTCAATGTTTTGCCTTAGAGTGAGGGGCACTCCATGGTTTGTTACTTGGAAGAAACCCCACTCGTTGCATGCACTACCTATCTCCTTCACTAAGCCTTCAATAGCAGAAGGGTCTGAAACTGTGTGGTTGGTTATTGGAGAGAGATCAATTATGGGAATTCCTTCGGCTTGGATGGTGGAGAGCATTGGCCTGTGTTGTGGGTCTTGGATGAATGCTGGGTCAACCTCTCCCATGGCTGCTGATTGGGTTCGCAATTTCCAGCATATGTATTTTGAAAGGTTTTGGGTTGTTCTCTTATTGAAGATTCAAAAATGATTGTTGAACTTGAACACACAATTGAAACCCATATTTTCTTTATCTCTTTCTTTTTATTATCTTATCTTATATATCAATTATTGTATTTACTATTTATACATCTGTCTTTTTCCTCTCTCTCTCTCTCTCTCTCTCTCTCTCTCAAAATATCAAATAAAATATATAAAAAATATCAAATAAAGTGTGTCCTCTTCCATTTTAAAAACTTGGAGAAAGATATTCAGAAAGGGTGTCACATAAAACCAACGACGGATCCAAAAATTTTATGCTGTGGGCACAATACTCATATAAATAAATTTATGAGAGCAATACTCATAATTTTAATTTATACTACATTCTAAATTATGGGAAACATTTATAGACATACATCTATATTTCATTAAAATAAAACTTGGAAGTTAGTGAGGGCAATTGCCCCCAATACTTATCATATAGATTCGTTAATGCATAAAACTGTTGAAAATACTGAAAAGAATACACAAGGTGAAATAGCATGGATATACATACATATCTTTATTTTTATATGAGATTATTTGCAAATGGATATATGATCAAATCTATATAACATAGGTAGATTTAGAGTCTTTTTATATGTTTCAATGTATTAATTAGACGAAAATTTGTAAGAAGATAATCCATTTATATGTATTTTCATATGATTCATATTTCAAAGTTTGTTAAATAAAAATATATAAATATACTATTTTTCTTTGAATTTTTAATGTAGAAAAGATGTACAATATAGAGAAGGTTCAAATTTCATATTTGAAATTATTTGGACCTTTTGAAGTTTTCACCAAGAAAATGAGTTGGCTAAGAAAGAGGATGCATTAACTAATAAGATACCGAGTATAAGCTTACGATCCATATTTTCTAAATCTAGTATCCAATCAAGATTCTATGGGATGTTATTCGATTTTTTCAGCACTCTTGTGAATTGGCACAACAAATCTATTCCCCAACACTCTTTTATTCTTTGATTAGCTATTCGGAAAATATTTTTCTACTTAGGATCACTTATATATAATCATGACATCATTCATGTAGTAAGGTGTGCAACTGTGCATTGTGTGATGAAATGAAAGACAACTTGGGCTATTTGTCTTTCTAGTATCACTTTTATTGTTAGACACTACATTATTTTTTCCCCAAGAAATATACTGTGGGTAACAGAAGTAGAAAGGAAACCTCTAGTGGATGCCTATTAGTCTCAGAAGTAAAACTCTACACAACTTAATAGCTAAATAGATGTTTGCAATATTTAATATGATAAAATATATTTTATCTTTCTAAATATAGTTGAGACTTATAAGTTAAGAAGTGTACAACTTAGAAAAGTTTTATATGTCAACAAAGATCAGTTTAGTAGATGAGAATAAGAGTCATCTTATAAAGAAGTGAGTTCAATGTTTAACAGTGCGTGGTCTCAAGACCCAATTTATTTTAACTTATATTTATAAAAAAAAAAAAAAAAAGAAGAGAAAGTTTTATGTGGTGCAAATACAATTTTGAAGTTGAAGATTACGTACACGTACAATGAAGAGATATTATGATTTATGTGCATTGAACCTGGACTGGTTTCAGTTATGCTACCATGCAGGTGTCTTATGTTTGTAACAGATTAAAAAATTTTAACATTCATGACATTAAATATTGTTTGAAGATATCAGAAGTTAGGTGATTCATGTGCAGATATACTACGTAACTTTCAAAGTAAATAGTATTGAAATTAAATAAGATGGGATGAATTTAGAAAATATAATGATTACTAAAACATAAGGTTAAATTAGTTTTTATTCTTAATTTATTATCTAAGTTCAATTTGATTTTTTTTTCAATTTGGTCCTCTTTTCAAAATCGATTCAATTTGATCTTCTAATTCTAATTTTTTAATTTAATTTGATTTTCTAATTTTTAAAACTGATTCATTTTTTTGATAAATGTTACATTTTGTGGTGGTTAAAATCACTTAGTGTCAGATCTTCTGAATTATCATAACATATAATTTCTTATGATTTAGATTAAAAGATTAAATTTAATTGATTTAAAAAATTAAAGAACCAAAATGAATCCAAAGAAAATTAAAAGATCAAATTGAAATCTAAAAAATAAATGAAAGGACTAAAAACTAATTTTAAAAAATAATTGAAAAGAAACTAAAATCCAACTTAAAAAAAAAAAAACTTTCGTTACTTTGTTTTTTCAATTTGTAGATTGATTTGAAATTTTTTATCGTTCCAGTTCTATCTAAATTCGAACAAGATTAATTTTACTAAAAAATAGTTGTAGTTTAGAAAGAAAAAAAGATTGATTTGCCGGGAAATGAACATACATTTTTTCTATATCATCTTGATCCTTTTCTCAGTTTAGTGAAAGGCTTTTCCCAGTTAAATAAACGGTAACATGTGCTCTCTAGAGAGAGAGAAAAAAAATTGAGAGCCAAAAACTGTAAAAAAAGAAGAAGAAAGTATTATGGAAGTATCGTCATTTTTTAAAGAAAAAAAAGATTGTTAGAGAGAAATGGATTTGTTTTGTTTTAATTATTTTGGTTAAAAAAATACTTTGAAAGTGATTGAAATTTGGCTGATAGATAAATGCATCCAAATTCTTGCAACCAATACATATTTTATTGACTTGAGACTCAGCTGTCCAACAAAAAGCCATTCAGTGAAAGTTCCACAAACTATTTTTGAACGCTTGCTATTGTTTAATAACATCGAATATGATTTGGTGTACATCAACCTCATAAACAGAGTAATGTAAAACTTGTTCATTAAACAAATGATGATGAAGAAGGCTACTTAATAATGAAGAAACAGCTTACACTTCACAGTCCACAAGAATCTAATTAACAAAAAGATACACAAGGAACAAAAAATGTTAAAATAGGAAATTTAAAAACTAATGTAATTCCAAGTAAATTTAGCAGCAAATACAATTGCTGTGCATATCAGAAGCAGTGTCTTGGATCAGTCTGCATCAACACATTATACCCAATATACATAAGCTAAATTATACTGCCACTATACTATCTTTTAAGCAAGCTTATAATGATAAATTTGAATGTTCTCCACATTTTGTTTCTTGAAATTGGTATTCTTTCTATGGGTAATAAACTTGCCCCATTTGTATGGCCTATATTTTGAAGGATTTTGCTCATTTATTAGTTCCTCCAAAGGCTTGACCTCAGTTTCATGCGCAGGGTAGAAGAAGAATGGAATGGAAAACCTTTCTTTCTCAGAGTTGACCACCACTCTGTGTTCCACACTTTCGTATGCATCATTGCTCCAAACCTGCACAAACAACTCCAAATCTCCAATCCTCATAAAATTCTCTCCACTCTAATTAAGGGAATAAATAATTCATAAACTCAAAAACTAGATCATTTAAGATCTGTTTGAATAAGCTTATCTAGAAAAAAAGAATAAGAGAAAAAAATTCTTAATTAGCTCAAATTAATTTATGCATAAACAAATACAGTAATATGTAAAAGCTTTTTCATAAAGCTTTTTTAAAAGATGATTTTAAACTCATGCATAAGTTAATTTTAGTTATTTTCGATTATGGAGATTTTTTTCATTTTTATTCTACTTATTTTTTTTTTCTCTTAGAAGTGTTTCTGGATAAATTTACTCAAATAGGCTCTTAAGACATGTGCAATCCTCTTCCCTAATGTACTCTTAATCAAATAACTAGATTAAGTTAAGAGTAAATAGATTTTCAAGTTCTCAATCTTTATATTGGTACTGAAATTCTACCTGAATAATATCACCAACGTTGATAATATAAGCATCTAGGGTGGGTTTCACTCCTACCCACTCTTGATCAGCTTTACGTTTCACTTCAAGTCCTCCAACCTCATCCTGTGCAAGAATGGTCAAGGCACCAGGGTCCTTGTGTCGACCAACTCCAAGAGCAAGGTCAGGGTAAGGGCAAGGAGGATAGTGGTTGAGTCGAATAGAGCTAGTTTGGTTTTTGATGAAAAATTCTTCAAACCTCTTTGCTTCAACCCCTAAGCTCAAAGCTATAAGCTCCAACAGCTTAAAGCACAGCTTTTCCATCTCTTGAATATACTCTTGTATTATAACCCTGCTCATGTGAACATCATTTTAGAACATAGTTTAAAGAGTAAAATATGTTTTCAGTCCATATACTTTCAGTACATTAAAACTTGTTTTAGTCTCTGAACTTCAACTTTAATCATTTTAGTCCCTAAATTTTATAAAAAGAAGTGTTTTTCATCCCTCCTTATGACGAAAACCGTATATGATGAGATACGAAAATCACTACTTTTCTAAAGTTCGGAAATCAAATTGATCAAAGTTAAAGTACATGCAATAAAAATATATTTTACCTTAGTTTAAAGTATACAAAGGAAAGACATTTCAGTTTTCAGTTTTCACCATAAATTTGCTGTTTATGTCTATAAGTATTACAAAGTGAAGATGAGTGACCTGAAATTTGGAGGGTATTCAGGAGATTGATTAGTCAACTGAGTGAGTCTATCATCATGTTCATCAGAAGTGAGAGGAATGAAAGTGGGGTCTCTGGCTAGAAAATCAAACACTTCTTTCCAGTCCCTAATGTTCTTGGTGTGCTCTGCGTCATGATAACCAAGGTTATTGTTCTCACTTTTACCAACCTTTCTCTTCTCTTCCAAACACTGAGCAAAGAACAATCTTGAGGCTTTCTCAATGTTTTGCCTTAGAGTGAGGGGCACCCCATGGTTGATCACTTGGAAGAAACCCCACTCCTTGCATGCACTTTCTATCTCCTTCACTAAGTTTTCAATGGAAGATGGATCTGAAACTGTGTGGTTGGTTATTGGAGAGAGGTCAATTATGGGAATTCCTTCTGCTTGGATGGGAGAGAGCTTTGGCCTGTGTTCTGGTTCTTGGATGAAAGCTTGGTCTACCTCTCCCATGGCTGTTGCTAGTGTTGATTAGTGATGGCTGAGTACTTCAAAAAAGACTAACTCTGGTCTTACATTATAAAAAAATTGGACAAATCATGAAAAAGTAGTTAAATTATTTATTTTTAGTTAATACTTCCTTAAATTCAAATTGTATTCCAAAAATGTACTTAAATTTAAATGCTATATGTAATGGTCATATTTAATGTGGGTATTTATAATACAATGAACATATAATTTTTTTTAACGATGAGTAAGTTTGAAAATTAATCATTGTTTTTATAATTGTAACAAAAAAAATAGTATTAAACGTGTAGATTAATTAGTATAGAATTATTTTAATTTTAATAAATGAAAGTAAGATTATCTTTTACAAAAGATAAAAGTGTAAAAAAAATCATAAATACTTTTGTGATAGTTCTTAATTTGTTAACATTTTTTTTTCTTGCTAATTTTTTTTCAGTTTCATAACTGTTAGAAATTTTCTGACAATCTAAACAATACTTAAGACCTCCGTTTAAATAAAGTAATTTTCTAATAATTAATCTAAGCACTTAATAATATTTTTTTATGATTTTACATTATAAAAAAATGAAACTACATTAATAATTAAATTAAAAATAAAAAAGTGGGAAAAAATAGGAAAGTCATAGTGACTTTGGCCCAACAAAGTCACTGAATCCTCTCCCACTAATATATAGGGAGTGGTTCATTTGTTTCAATTTCACACACTACTACACAAGTCACGTTTAACGATAGCAGATCGACGACGGTTGTCTAAGAATCGTCTTCGTTTATTGTGTGGTGGCATTTTTGTAAATACCAAGAACTTTTCAAAGACGGTTCTTACAAAACCGTCTTTGTAAGCTAGTTACGACGACGGTTTCTAGTAGGACCGATGTCGTATTAATGTAATCAAAGATGGTGCAGGAAAACCATCTTTGAATTCGAATAAAAAAATTCAAAATGCCGACGTTTTGGCAGTGTCGTGGTTTTCCATTCATAAGCTTATTCGACACTTTGAGACTTCACTTCCCCGTGCCTTAGCGTGACCTCCACCGTCATTGTCGTTCGTAAAACCTCCTTCATTGTATTAGTGGCCTCCATCACTCCCTTCGGTGTCCGTGGTGGTGTCCCTCATTGCTGTGTTTAACGCCGCCACTTTGTGTCGACATGGTCATACAGGTACGATGTTGGTTAATGTATGACTCATCCTTTTTTGGCTTTTATAATGTGTTGGGACAGGGAGGTGTAATGTTTTTGGTGGGGGGCTCGGTGGGATTTGGGGTTGTCGGTGCTGAACAAAGGGGGTGGGAGGGTTAATTTTTTTTTTTGCTATTATTTTTATTATTGGAGGGGGTCATGTTTCTATATGTCTTTATATATTTTTGGGTGTACAACGAGGAGAAGAAAATTTGAATGTAGTTACTTGGCGATAGTATATTCTCACTTGTGTTCTAGAGGGAGTATTATGGCTCGCATCAACTTTGGATTTAGTCAAATTTTAGGCACATCAATATTGTATTAGGGTAGCCATGATTGTCAATGTATATGTAACCGTTTCGAAGAACAATGTGGAAATGGCTTCTCATAAGTTTTGGGAACAAGTCTTGGTATTTTGATTTTTTAGGGGTAGTGACAGGTTATAACTTAGAAGAGTTTGGTTTATTCTAAATTTCTAAAGACTAAATCCAGAGAATAATGTTCTATGACTGTACAGCCTAACAACATTATCTTTTTCATAGAATTTTGATTAATTTTTTGGAAAAGATAAATACTAAATAATTTATATCCGAGATGCTGAATTTGTGACTTAATTTGGGATTTTTATCATTTGGTATTTGAATTTAAGAATCCTAAATTAGATAATAAATTCAACATCTTAATTACACATATTTTTTAAGAAAAATATAAAAAACAAAAGGAAAAAATGGATTGAAGTGAAAATTGATAGAACAATGTTACAATTCAAATGAATTGATAAGTTGAGATGAAAATTCACCACTTTGAATTAGAAAAATCAAAGATATGAACCAAAAGTAATTCTTAAGAACAACAGAGTTTTCTCTTACAAAACTTTAAAGCTTGATTTTAAAATAAGTCAAAATTAATTAAAGGGTCGATATTTACATAAGTAAAAAAGGTCAACATTTATATTATAGACTTAAAGACTATACTCGTTACTAAGAATTTAATGCATATCACATTGTAAAACAATTTTATACTCACAATTAATTGTAAATCACACTGTTTGAATTAATTTCTATTTACTTGCAAATTACTAATTAAAAATTATTTTAATATAATTTTTAAAATAATTATTATAAAAATTAACAAATTCAT
>PYAF01005619.1:1093903-1130082 GCA_007407185.1 Glycine tomentella
GAAATGCTAACATATTTTCTGACATTCTTTTGAGGATATTTATTAATGATTCAAATTTATTGAAAGTTTAAAAAAATTTATGAGTCTCATAATTTATTTAATGGTCTCCTCTCATTATTTTACAAAAATTTCAGCCAAAATAATAAAGTATTTGTTATAAAGAGTATGTTAAAAATGTGTTTTCATACTCCTCTACAATTAAAAGAATAATAATTCTGTTACATACATATAAACTTTTTGTTTTAAAACTCTTTCTTAAGGAAAAAATTGTTTTGAAATACATTTTATTTACTCCCTTAATTGTGTTTTTAGAGTCATTTATACCTTTGTTGCTAACAAAACATAAACAATATTAGTGCGAGTTCTATAACAAAAAGATATATACCAGTATAAGTTGTGAAATAATTCATACATCTTTTTTTTTTTAACGTGTATCCATTTTAATAAATCCGTCCTTTAACGTGCCCTCATTCTTCCAAGCCATTGAGGAAAATGTAATCCTTTTGCCTAATTCCCATTTCCCAAAACTTACATCATGGAGTATCATGTGACACCTACATACTTAAAGTATACTTCTTCAAAAAACTACTTATATTTAAAAATCATAACTAGTACCCACACTATAACTTCAATGAAAAACAAATTTCAATTTCTTTTTTACTTAAAACGTGTTTGATCCCACATTTAGAATGCGATTTCTTCAGTTTAAAGAAAAACCAGTAGCTATAATGTTAATATATTATTTTTAGCCAAATTGACATGATTTCTTGCTTTGCAATAGATATTCAAACACAACCATGGGTCTAACTCAAGCTCCTAAATCATACAACACATTAAAAAATATGAAACTTAATTATCCTTTTAAGGTGAAAAAAAATTAAAAAATATGAAACTTAATTATCCTTTTAAGGTGAAGAAAACAAAATGCATCCATTCCTTTTAAGTATTATAAAATTTATTATGTGATAAAAAAAGAAAAAATAAGAAATATCAGTAAAATGTTTAAATATCATTAATCTTGATTTATTTTTCTTATATTAGATGCTCCTGGCATACATAATGCACATTGCACACTAGTAATTTTAGCAGCATATGATCACAGTCCCACATATCAGAAACATTCTTGAATCAGTCTGCTATACATGCATAGGCTAAAAGGCACTGCTAATTTACCATCCTTTAAGCTATCTTATAATGATAAATCTGAATGTTCTCCACATTTAGTTTCTTGAAATTGCTGCGCTTTCTACGGACAAGAAACTTGCCCCAATTGTATGGCCTATATTTTGCAGGGTTTTGGTCATTTGTCAACTCCTCCAAAGGCTTGACTTCAGTGTAGTGTGCAGGGAATAAGAAAAAAGGTATCGAAAACCTTTCTTTCTCAGAGTTAACCATCGCTCTGTGTTCCACACTCTCATATAAGTCATTGCTCCAAACCTGCACTAACAATCCAACACTCAAGTGTAAGTATCTCTCTTCTAAATTCTTGTCAAGGGATTATGTTTCATGAAGTTGGATTCCACAAACCCAATATTCAATAGCCTTAAAGACAGTAAAATTTCAACATCTTATATATTTATATAGTTAAAAAATGTTAGAAACACTCCGACACACTCTTTTTGAAAACACTTCATCTAGTCGGTTGTAATTTTTTGAATATGAAAAAAAATTGTATTTAATAATTTTCTATCATGATTTTATCATATTGAATAAATTTCAACAAATTAAAGAGTGTGTTCGTATTACTCCTCTTGTATAGTTGGATGTACCTGAATAAGATCACCCACGTTGATTATATAAGCACCTGGTGTAGGTTTCACTCTTATCCACTCTTGATCTGCTTTGCGTTTGACTTCAAGTCCTCCAACATCATCTTGTGCAAGAATGGTTAAGGCTCCAATGTCCTTGTGTCGACCAACACCAAGAGCTAGATGAGGGGAAGGGCATGGAGGATAGTGGTTTAGTCGAATAAAGCTAGTTTGATCTTTGATGAAAAACTCTTCAAACCTCTTTGCCTCAAGGCCTAAGCTCAGAGCTATAATCTCCAACAGCTTAAAGGACAGCTTTTCCACCTCTTGAACATACTCTTCGATTATATCCCTAATCATATAACATATTCACATCATTTAGGAGATATAAAATTGGTCCAACGGTTAAAAAAGGGTGAAGGGAGAAGAGAGGAAGGAGAAGTTGCGAATTCGAATCTTTTTCAACTGATATTTCTAACAAAATTAATAAATTAACATTTGTTGATACAAAAAAATGTTCACATCATTTATTCACAACTCATTGTTCATCTATAGTTGAATTACAAGAAGAAACAAAAGGAAAGAGAAAAAATTTAACCAGAAATTGACAGTTTATGACTATAACTATTACAAAGTGAAGATGAATTACCTGAAGTTTGGAGGGTATTGAGGAGAATGATTAGTCCAGTGAGTGACTCGATCATCATGTTCATCAAAAGTGACAGGGATGAAAGTGGGGTCTTTGGCTTGAAAATCAAAGACTTCTTTCCAGTCCCTAACGTTCTTGGTGTGTTCTGTGTCATAGTAACCATTTGGAGAACTCTCATCTCTGCTAACCTTTCTCTTCTCCTCCAAATTCTGTGCAAAGAACAATCTTGAGGCTTTCTCAATGTTTTGCCTTAGAGTGAGGGGCACCCCATGGTTGGTTACTTGGAAGAAACCCCATTCCTTGCATGCACTCCCTATCTCCTTCACTAAGTTTTGAATGGAAGATGGATCTGAAACTGTGTGGTTGGATATTGGAGAGAGGTCAATTATGGGAATTCCTTCAGCTTGGATTATGGAGAGCTTTGGCCTGTGTTCTAGGTCTTGGATGAAAGCTGGGTCTACCTCTCCCATGGCTGTTGCCAGTGCTGATGATTGAGTACTTTGCCAATAAGATAATATACAGAATGGTTACTGGTTTTTGGAAGTTTACTTGTTCCAATTTCACCACCTAATTATTTGTATATGTTTATAAACAAAACTGATTTTCATGGATGAAGAGTTGTGGATTTGTATCAGTTTAAATAGTTTTGAGTTTGAATCTACATATGTAACTCAAAGTTACAAAGAAAGTTTATTATTAATAATAATTCGAGCAAAGATTATTTTAGTGAAAAATAGATACTTGTGATTTTAATAATAATATTTTAAAAAATAGTAATATTGTTCTAGCGAAAACATTATTAATATGATTACCACTAGCTAGAACACCGTGAAAAGGTAGCGGTGGTTGGATCGGTTTTGGTTAAATTTAAGATGCAACTCAATTAAATTTAATCAGTTTGGTTCGGTTTGATTTTCAGAAGAAGAAAAACTGAAATACAATTCAACCTGTTCATGAGCAGTTTGGTTCGGTTTGGCCCAATGATTACCCATTTAAATTTGATCTTTTTTTTTTCTTAAAACTATTATTTTATATCATGATTCATTCAAATATCAAATATAATTAACACAATAGAATAAATAGTCATTTCCGTCCTTAAATGTGTAGATAACTGACAAATTCGTCCCTGAAAGATAAAAATTCAAACTTTAGTCCTCAGTGAAAAATGTGTGACAAATCTATTCATCCGTTAACTTCCGTCTATTACCGTTAATGAAAGAGTCTACGTGAATGCAGAATTGATTGAATCAAAATGTTAGTAAATTTTTATTTGACCAAAACGTCACTAAGTTCCATTGGACAAAAATATCCTATGATACTACTAATATTTTGTCCAATGAAAATTTACTAACATTTTGGTCCAATAAAAATTATTGACATTTTGATATTATTTTATTTTCTATATTTAATATTTTTTTATATTTTTTATTAATGTTAAAGACTATTATTTGTTTTGTAAAATTGATTCCCTGTTTTCGGCATCATTTTATCAGTTTGTGGATTACGTTCATTTAACAGTGTGCTCAAGGCAAAAGTGAATAAAATTTATTCTTTTATAAAAGAATATCTTTGTAAAAAAATAAACGAATGGAAATACAGTACAAGTAACTAAAGCTTTTTCCTTTTTAATGCTTTGAAAAAAAAATACAAGTAAATCAACTTATGAATTCTATAAAAGAAAATTAAAAAAAAATTTTAATAACTTTAAAGTCGTAAAAATATATTTTTACGACTTTAAAATCTAGTAAAATTTAAAAAAAAATTAACTGAAATCTTAAAATATTTTCCGTTAAAAAAAAAAATAGAAGTCCAAACATTAAACGTTTACGGCACAATTTCTTCCGGTGCGCATGGATACCCCAAAAATCTTAGTAGTTATAGAGCAAGTGAATTTAATAATATCATATGTGAAAATGAATGTTTTGCGGAGATTGTGAGAAAGTATTTGTATGATTGTGATTACTTCCTATAGATACATTGAATCTGGACTAGTGTGCCTTGTCATTGTCTCTTGTGAGAAGGTGCATAGCAAAATAAAAATTATACTTCCGTAGTATATTTGGGCTTTTTCAAAATTTTGAATGGATTTACATATTGTTAATTTTTACTAATCAATTTAAGTACCTCATAAGTACTAAATCAAGGAAAAAATAATTATGGACCTAAAATTAATTTTGAAATATTATTCAATGTAAAATTAAATATGTACTTAGTATGTGTTTGGATAAGTGTTGGTAAACTTTATTTTAAATGGAATTGATTTTAAAAAAATTAATTTTAGTTATAATTGATTTTGAATTTTGTTTCAAGTTATAATTAATTTTAAACCTAAAGCATAAAATTAAACATACGAAAATTTATCTAAAATTAATTAAAACTAAAAAAAATTCCCAACATAAAATTAAACATGCACATAAAAAAAAAACCCAATAAAAATCATTAGTCTTAGTTACCATAAGTTAAAATGCATGTTTGATTTTCTGTCTGAGAATTGATTATGAATTAAAACAGTTTTAAGTAGATTTTGCTTTATATCTAAAATAATTTTGTATGAATTCTACTTCTACTGGTTAATTTTATAATAAAACATTTAAGACATAAATTATATCATTTTAAAATTAATCTTGTAAAATTAATTTTATCAATACTCATTCAATATGCACGAAATAAACCCAACAAACATTAAAATTGAAAAAGACGTGTAGGTGCTGCTTTAACTTAAGTGGGTTATAATTATTATTGCCTTAGAGTAAATGTACAATATGAAGAAACCACTATTACACAATATGTTTTACAAAAGTTCAATGAATCTAAGTTACTTGATTTAATAAGGATGTATGAATTGTCATAAATTGAGACCATCTTTAATTCTCTATATATGTTTTACAAATGGTTTTAGTAACATTTTGCTACGAACCAAGACGAATTCTTGTGAGAGATTAGGAAGAGGTTGCCAGGCTGTCTTTCAAGTCTCAAGAGATAGGCTTAGAAAAATAGAAGAAGCAAACAAACAATTTGTCAGTCCAACTCATCCCCCAATCCCTTCTCACTCATTTGCTTGTTTTTTTTCTTCACATTTTCTGTTGTTTCTTATAATTTATGTCAGCAAAGACATTCTAAGATAAATGTTGTGTGATTTGGCAATATGGAAATAATTAATGTCTACATCACTTATCCTCCCCTTGTTAAAGAGCAACAGAGAAACACTAATCTGGCAGTATTCCATTGCATAGCTCTTATGTGTTATTATCAAGCTTGATGTAGCACAAAGAAAAAAAAACAAACATTTCATGCTTAAGTAATGCCAAATTCTGGTTTGGCCTTGCGATTGACGTACCAAAATTGGCTTTTGTATGGGACACAATCAGTGGATAAACTCATAAACCCATAAAGGTTGCTTTGTGCACATAAAATGGTACAGGAATAAGTTTAAGGGCGTTTAATTTAAAAATGAATACTAACTATGTTGCTGCTTATAACAAATAAGTTGACAGGAATACACTGATAATTGAAAATATAATTTTATTCCAGAAATAAATCGATTTGATGGAAAGATAATTATATCTTCTGGTTATACAAAAAAGAATTATAATATATTTTACACTATAACTTATTTTTTATTAAAAAAAGTTTATTTAATAACAATGATGAACATTTCCTATATAATGCTTTGAAAACAAAATCAAAATAAAAAACATGATAATATTTTTTAATTAAAAATGAAAAATATATTTTTTTAGCATTGTTAACTCCTACTTCGTGTGAAAAAAAATTCCTACTTTATCGGAGTAGGTAACAACACCTTAATTTCTGTTTCATAGGCCTCACATCAATTATAAGTGAATTGAACATGTCGGTAAACTCATTTGGTGAAATCCGCACCTGCAACTGGCGAAGTCCACTCCACTCCATGAAGCGTGCATTTCTAATGGACTCATTTTTTTCAAGCTCGCACCTATTCTGTATAATTTGCGGGTTGGTTCGTATTTGACAAAAAAAAAAAAAAAATTAAAACAATATTAAATTAAATTTTAAAATGTAAAATTTGACCCATTTTAATTCATTTTAAAATTTAACTATGAAATATCTAATAAAAAATATTTGTTCAAAATGGTAACATAATTTGCATATTATGAAACTGCTTAGATTTTTTTTTTTCATATTAAATCAAAATATTCTATCATTCATCAATCATTGAATCATATAAAAAACTACTTAAATTTTATATTTTTTTTTTACTTTGTTTACACTTCTTATTTATTAGTATTATATTTTTATATTAAAATGCAAAAAGATCACAGGGGCCACGGATAAAACTTATCTAACCCATTAGTTAAGTGGGTTGGGCTAAAAAAAACTGCAATTTAAACAAGTTTAAAATATCAAAGCCTATGTCATGCAGGTTGCAAGTTCCACGGATAACCCGTGCACCCAAGTACGTTTTCCCAGCTTACAACACCTTAATTCCAATTTCAATGATTAATAGGTCAGTCCATTGTCTCCTTAAGTTGCTTGGCTAGCACTTATTCCCTATTTTCCCATTCCATTTTAATGTACACTAGTAAGTATTTAGAGAACATGAGCATTGTTGTCTTGATAATAATACTAAGCCTTAGAAATGGTAGTACTGTAACAGAAACATGTTATACAAAAAGGGACAACAACTCTTCTTTTGTATCAAGTAGCATTGGTCATTGTACAACATTTTAATCAAATATTCCAAAACATTTCAGATGGTTGGTACTTAATGGTATCAAATTATTCATAACCAAGTTAAAGTAGTTAGGAGTTCAATAGTTGTAACCTACATTTTCCAAATAAAGTTAAATTCCAGCACAAGATAAAATGAAGGCTACTGCTTCCTATACTTCACAATTGCTTCCTACTACAGGAAACAACTTGGAAAATGCAGGAAGCAACAAACTATTGTGTGAAGGCCTGAAGGACATGCAATTATAGATAAAATTATTCCTATCACAAATGGATTGAGTACTCGTCCTTCCACCGAAGGATATTCTACTGTGCCGAAGGATCTCTAGAGCCGAAGGGTCGTCTGCTTGTTGTTCCTTGCTGAGACTCGGGTGCATGAGTATCTGGCAAAGCGGAGGGGAGAGTACATGCCAAAAACACTCTAATGCTCAAGTGAAGGTTCGGCTCAGAGCTATTAATGATATATAGTGAGTAGGTGAGAGTGAACTTGTCCTTCATCTAAAAGGCTTCACCCTTTTTTATACTAACCTTGTTGGGCTTGGGGTCTATGGGTCTGTCACATCATGATTACTAGTTGAGTGATACTCTTTCTAATCATGCTTAGATACATTTAATTGAGTGATTATCCTTAAGCGGATTTAGTGATGATAATCATGGTCGAATGATGCTCATTGCTCACACATACTGAAGGTCGAGATGTACTATTCAACATATGTGGATAGTGGCTAAAGGGTGTGTTCGATTTAGGCATGTCAGGTATCCCTTCATCTATACTATTTGACATATGTGGATATGTAGCTGAAAGGTGTGTTCGATTTAGGCATGTCAGGTGTCCCTTCATCCTGATCGGGTACCTTATCTGATATACTAACTCCCCAAGCCCCTTTTCGGCCTCGACCAAAAAGAGGGGCTTTATGACATGTCAAAATGACTACTTCCCTTGACAGTTATGCGTTTTTATTGCCATGAAGTGACCGTTACATCATGGACGTACGATTATTTCCCACGCCTATTCACCTTCCCACGTCGGGTACCAAATGTCATGTGTTCTCAACTGTAGATCTGTTTTGATTGAATGTTGGGGAAGTAACGTTGGTTAGGCCTCGTTTCAGGCCCAACTCCTATAAATAGGGGGAGGTCCCCCCTCACTCTTCGCGCCCTAATATCTATTTTTTTTGCTCTGAGTCGAACAATTCTTTTTTGCTTTTAGCCGAGTAGTGTAATCAATTCTTTTGTGAGGAACGTAATAATGGTGTCAGTTGAAGGTTCGTCGTCGAGGGAGTCGGTTGGAGGTGAGTCCAAGGTTCGAGGGCTTGGCGATGAGGTTTTTGATGTGTCGTCCAACTCCCACTCCTTGGGATTGGCTACTTCTAGTTCGGTTGAACTCTCAACAACCGAGGGGTCTAGTGACCTATCGGTCTTTTTGATCCAGCTGCCACCCAATGCGGCTGAAAAGGTGTGGGTGAGAGTGTCGCAACCCCAGTGGTTGCCATCGTCGCAGAGGCGAAGACATCTTCTCGGCCTAAGAGGCGTCCAGTGCTGAAGGAGAAGTGTCTGCATCCTCCCATCACGCTTCCAGATTATACGTCGGTTGACAAAGAGGTAGGTAACTATTTCTCACGTTACAAACATGAATCAGACTTGATCAACCTCATCAGTTGGTTGTAGATCAGTGACATGACGGACCCGAAGACGTGCTCGGTCAATCTCCACACGGTCCGGTTGGACCTACTTCGCCCGCGGAGTTCGTGTTCATCAACCGAGAGGGGATGAACCGAGACTTTTTCTACATGTATTATTGTCTATTCCATGATCTGCATGTGAGGGTCCCTTTTGATGATTTAACTATGGGTGTCCTCTAGATACTCAATGTTGCACCAATGCAATTGCATCCAAATGGGTGGGCGACTCTGCAGGTGTTTCGAGCACTTTGCTTGTATAGCTCCATGTTGACGACACCAGGACTCTTCCTACATCACTTTTGCAGTCATCCACGGGAAAAGGCTCTGTGGATATTATTGATTCAACTGCCGAAGCGTCCCTTCTTTCGTCCTTTCACCTCTTCCTATAAGAATTTTAAAATTGGTTACTTATTTTCAAAGTAACCATATGGCCACTTGTCAGGAAAGACTATTTCTACAACCTGGCGAGAAACCCATTGTTCCTCTTCTACTGGCAACAATGTCCTCGACAATACGATAAGTACCCAAAGGAGCTGTTGAGTGTTGATGAACGTCGAGACCTCGAATTCCCTAAATCGCTTTCTCGACAACTACCTGCTCGACATCTTGTGGTCCTTATGCAATCTCCAGATCTTGTCCGGGACCTTTAGGGTTAGTTTTAATTTTCCTTTCGGGTCTTTTCCATTTCTTTCTCTAACTTGCAAATTTATCACTTGTGTTATTCTGTAGGAATCATGACACAGGCTAAAGTTGACATGAATCCCTTTCGCTAGATCAGGTGGGCCTGGATTGTTGTCGCCAGTGGACCACCCAAGAATGCAGTTGCCAACTGGGCACCGGGACCTCACAAGGTTCGATTGATGTGGTGCCCCCCATTGAAAAAGATCCAAGGGGGAAACAAAAGCACAAGAAGCGAAGCCACCAAGAGCACCAGAGCCGCTGGGGGAACACTTTAGGCATCGAAAAGGCACCTCTCGAGAGAAAAGGTTGAAACACCAAACACTTGTGTTCCAACTTTTCACCACCAGCGCTTTGGGCAACATCTCAGCCCTAACCAACTAAGGTTTCTTTCACAGCGGCTTCCGGGTAGATTGTCTAGTCCACCCTGATGTTGTATATGAGCAAGGGCATCAAGTAATGAGCCGAAGTGATGACGCCACCAATTGGGCCTTCTTTTCTAAGGCATCAGCTATCACTCAACATCTCCATGGATCCTTCAATGTTGATGCCCTAAAGGACCAATTGTCAAAGGTCGAGGACTCATTGAACTCGACACTTGAGGCCAACATGAAGTTGGCCGGAGACAACAAGAACCTTGAGGACTGGGTTCTTGCCTTTTCGAATGATGCCAAAGGGTTGGAGACGGGGCCCTAAATGCTGAGGCCCAAATCAAGTCTCAAGATGCTAAAAATGCTAGGATGAGGGAGGCCCTTACCAATGCCAGCAAAAAGACAGAGTAGGCTAATGCTGAGAAGGAAAGGGTTATGCAGAAAGCCTACGATGATGTCCATAGTTCTTATGAGGCCTGCTTGAACCAATGTCTCTGGAAAGGGCTACACGTGTGTGACATCTCAGACCCTAGAGTCTTCGACACCAACAAAGATGTGCATGAAAGGGAGCTAATGCTTATAGATGACATCCTAGAGGATGAGGCTGGCCCTTTACACCCGAGACCGATGACCCCCACTGAGGAGACCCCCGCCGAAGAGGCACATGTCAAGTAGAATGAGGATGGAGAAAATGTACAACATAGGGACTAGGTTCTCTAGGTTTTAGTCATGATTTTTTGTAATGTCGGTCTTCGACATCTTTTGCATTTTGTAATGTCAGTCTCAATATCCTTTTGTAATCACTTCTTGCCAGTTCTTGGATTTTAATTTATGAATATTTATTTTCCAAGCGTTTGGTAACCTATATACCTATAATAGCCACTTTATTTGTGTATTCAGCCAAATGACGTACTCGGTGAAGAAACGATAGAGAAGTTGTACTAGTTTTATTGTTTGTCGAAGCATAACAAACGTTAACATAGGTTTATAAGCTTAACACTGGTAGTCGGATTCTAACTTTAAGTAATCAATGAGTCTTTGGAGTTAGATAAATAATTTGATCAGGCACAAACTTGGCCGAGGAAAGGTTAAGTTCAACCTTGGGCGAGAAGAGTGCTCGGTAGGGAACCATAATCAAATTTGGTTAAGTTCAACCTTAGATAATGAGGGTAATCAGGAGGGAACCATAATTAAGTTTGATTAAGTTCAACCTTAGCCAAGGAGAGTACTCGGGAGGGAACTGTTCGTAATCTCTGAGTTTAACCTTAGTCCGGGGGGGGAGGGTACTTGGGAGAGAATTATTCGTGAGCCTTCGAGTTCAACCTTAGCCGAG
This sequence comes from Glycine tomentella, assembly GCA_007407185.1. Classification (NCBI taxonomy): domain Eukaryota; kingdom Viridiplantae; phylum Streptophyta; class Magnoliopsida; order Fabales; family Fabaceae; genus Glycine; species Glycine tomentella. The sequence continues at coordinate 1,105,075 of PYAF01005619.1, forward strand.
GAGGGTACTCAGGAGGGAACTATTCGTGATCACTGAGTTCAACCTTAGCCGAGGGGGTACTCGGGAAGGAACTATTCGTAAGTTTTGACTTGCTAACTTGTAATCAAAGACAAACAATCAAAGATATATTAAAAAAGTTCTTTACTAGTAGTCGGTCGTCGGAGTGTGCCTCATTAAAACCTCCTCGAAAAAAATCCTTTCACATTTTGACAGGGATAAAAAACCAAGATAGGGAAAAGAGTACATCACTAATTACAGGAATGTAGTTAATTATAATATACTTTTAAGTATGTGGAGTTCCAAGTCCTCAGGATGACCTTCTTGGACAGTTCTTCTAACTTGTATGTTTCATTCTTCAAGTTGTGCCGAATCCTGAAGGGTTCTTCCCAGTTGGCCACTAGCTTCCCATTTGACGGGGGCTTCTAGGCTTCACCGCATGCTCTTTACACTGGGTTGCCTTCCTCAAACTGTTGAGGGGCTTGCTTAGAGTTGAAGCACCAAGTCATATGCTACTTGTAGGCTTCGGTCATAATGACTGCATCCTTTCGTACTTGCTCAATCAGGTCAACATCCACCTGTAGTGCTTTGTTGTTTTGGGCTTAGACAAAGTAATGCCTTCAAATAGAGACTTCTTCTACTTCAACTGTTAGCATTGTGTCTGTGTCGTATGTAAGCAAAAATAGGGTTTCCTGAGTTGTAGACTGAGGGGTGCATCTGTAAGCCCATAGGACCTCCACCAGTTGTTCGGTAGATCTCCCCTTGGCTCCATTCAATCGCTTCTTCAGCTCACTCAGAATCACCTTGTTAGCGGCCTTGACCTGCCCTTGGTTTGAGGGTGCTCTACGGATGTCACCCTGTGGTGGATGATGAGACCATTCAAGAATTCATTGAATTTTCGGTTTGCAAACTGTAAACAGTTATCTGTCACCAATATATTGAGAATTTCAAAGCATGTGATGATGTTTTTCCAAAAAAAACTTCTAGATTGCTTGGGCAGTGATGCTCGTAAGTAGTTCGACCTCAACCCACTTGGTGAAAATATCAATGACCACCATCAGGAATTTCCTTTGCCTCGGGGCCGTGGGAAAGGACCCGAGAATGTTTATTCCCCAAATAGCGAATGAGCAATGGGAAACCATTGGGTGCAGCTCTTCGGCTGGCCGATGCATCAAGTTTCCATGTCTTTGGCACTGGGGGCAATTCTTTACAAAGTTCGAGCAATTTTTCCTAAGGGTGGGTTAATAGTAGCTGACCCTAAGAACTCTGGTGGCCATGGTCCTTTATCCGGAATGCAAATCGCAAATACCCTCATGCAGTTCTTGGAGGACATAGTTAGCATGGTCTCAATCGAGGCACTTCAATATAGGTGAAGAGAAAGGTTTCGTCCAAGCTGACCCTGGAACACTTTGTCCATCAAGCGCTGGTATGTGGCTCTGGCGTTCTTCAGTCCAAATGACATGACTTTATAGCAAAAGTTTGCGGATTCGGTGATGAATGTCATCTTTTCTTCATCCCTGGGTCCATCCTTATCTTATTGTAGTCGGAATAGGCATCTAGAAAACTCAACATTCGGTGTCCGGCTGCTCCACCAACCAATCGGTCGATGTTTGGGAGTGAGTATATGTCCTTTGGGCATGCTTTGTTCAAATTTGTGTAGTCCATGTACATCCTTCACTTTTCGTTCAGCTTTTTGACCAAGACCACGTTTCGGTCAACTTGGCCACTTCTTGTCACACTGCTCGACACCTCTCTTTCTCTTTCTGTGGGAGACAGGCTTGGCGTCTTCACATATGGCCAACCTATGACAATGGAAGCTTGGATCGATACCATACATGTCTGTCACGGACCAAGCAAACAAGTCAGCGTGTTCTCGGATGACTCATTGTATCTGACTATTGTCATCCTCAGGTAACTAATTCCCCAATTGAGTGATCTAACCTTCCCTAGGTCCAAGCTGAAAAGTGGTCATCTCTTCAACCTGGTTTACTCAGTTATCGTCAGAATAAGGATGGGTTTTATCTTCTACAGGCCATATGTGAAAATTGTTGTTCAATCTAAGATTAATATACATAGATTGCAATGAAATTTTACAATATTGTTACTATGTTATATGCGTTCAGCACAAATCTAAGCAGATTTACCATGTGGAATAGGAACAAAGTTAGCAGTGACTGAAGGTGCAAAAAGAGGTCAAGTCAAACATTAAAATGCACGCATGCAAAAAAAAAATAAGATTTGAGTTTCATTCTATTATTATTATATTGATTGTTATAGCCTCCAAGTTTTGGAAATACCTAGCAAGAAAATTGAGCAAATTTTATTTTTTTTTTATATTTGAGAATGACCTTATACACAACTCAAACAAAAGGAGTTAACACTTCCAAAATTTCAGCACACAAATTACACCTTTCAAAATTCCATACACTAATTAATTCAAACCAAAATAATCTTCATAACATACTTACCAAACAAATAGGTAATCTTCATAGCATAGTCACCAAACAAATTAATAGGTAAATAGCTAGGTCATTGTAAGCAACATCACATGATCACATGAATACAACAGAATTTACTAAGAGTATGTTTGGATGGAGTATTTTAAAATTTCAGGAAATTTAAAATTCAGGGAAATTAAAATACATCAATTAAAATTTTGTTATTTTCAAAATTCTGTATTCGGATAAAGAAATTAAATTTCTTCATTTTCAAAATTTTGTGTTTGGATAAAGAAAGTGACTTTCTTCGTTTTTAAAATTTTGAATCTCATGCACGAAAAAATGCGTGAGGTGGGTGCCGTGAGAATAACGGAGTTCGGAGTACTCGTCCGAGATTGAGACAGAGCAAAAAGTGGTGCGGTTAGATATTCTAAAGAAGAAGAAAATTTCAATTTCTCACCTTTTAGAAGGAAATTCAAATTCCACATTTTTAGTTGTTTAAAATTCTATTTTAAAATTCTAAAAATTTAAATTCCTCATATAAAAATATCCAAACAATAAATTTTAAATTAAAGAATTTCAAATTCCCTAATAAATTACTTTCCCTAATTAAAATTTTCTATCCAAACACTCGAAGAATTCCTATCATTCAATCATAATATTTTTGCTACCCTCAAACGGTTGGCAAAGCGTAGCGACACAAGGCGCACACATGACTGGTTTGCAGCCAGGTCACAATACACTGTGGATGAAACACATGATTGCATGGCATTGTGCAGCACTCATCATTGATCTCCAAATCTTCCAAGCAGATAGGACAACAACTCTCACTCCGTGTCATAACCGTAGATTTCTTCAATGACGTTTCGATGGCTTCCTTAGATGCTGGAATCATTCTGAAACTCTGCATAGACTCTTCCACCATAGACTCTTCCACCAATGCTGCATGCTGGTCGACATCATTAATATCGAATAGGACAATGATCAAGGCGAAAGGAATCTCTCGGTGTGGAGTTTCCGAAGAAGGAGGAGGAAGAGAAGGAGAAGCAGCAGCATCAACTTGCAAGAACCGTTCTCCGATAGTAGACATGACCCTTTCTATTATATCCACAGGAGATTCCACATATAAGTGTACGCGCGACAACAGTGTCCTAAAGAATTCTTGACCCCCCTCTTGGAAGAAGTTGTGGCAGGGCATGTATTGAGAAGCAGAGTGGTATAATAAGCATCTTGGGATTATTCTATCTGAGGTGATTGGGTAACAGTAAACTTTAATGCTGAATTTGAAAATATCACCAGGCATAAGGGTGATAGTCTCATCATTCAACCCTGATCTGAGAATAGTGCAGAATCTTTGTGGTTCCATTCTTTCTGAATATGCTATGGAAAACAAAACCAGTAATTAGTATTTAGTATTCTGGAAACTTTTCACAAGAAATTAACCTTTATATAAAGAGGGAGATGTTTTTGAGTAGATTGAAAGATAATTAATATAATCATATCGGTATCTTTTTTATCTTTGAATAACGATTATATATATGTTGGATTCTGTTAATATATATGATTGATTCCAGTCAAAAAATAGATATGATTGATTCAATTAAATCTTCTATCTTCCGTTAATGCATCAGTAAAACAAACGGGTGACGTTATTTTTTTTGTTAAAAGATCTAAATTTGTTTACAATTCCATAACAAGGTAGTTCTTGAAAACTAGAATTTGAACGTTCAAAATTTTAAAATTCTTTTAAATCAAATATGCGGATGATTTTTATAATTTTAAATATTTTACTTTTATAATCTCTTCTTTTAGATTTTATTTAAATTTGTACACACAAAAAAAATCTATTTAAATTTTGATTTACGTTATCTCATTTCAAGTTTGAGCAAGATTTCTCAATAGTAACTTAGGTCCATCATTTCAATTTTTAGTTTTGTCTCCTAAATTTATTTATTTTTAACTTTGATCCCTTAAATTTATTTATTTTTTAAAATGGTTGCATACGTTAAATTTGTTAACTACAAAATATCAACAAAGTGAGGCACGTCCGTAAGCATAGTTCTAATGAGCAGCAGTAACGTGGGATCATTGAAGTTGGCATCTAATTTGCCTATAAAACAGTATTTTTTTTAAAAAGAAATTTGATCTAAAAATTATATTTGACTAAATTTTAGTTATTTATATATTATCAAAATCAATAGCAATCTTGTTTTTTTTTAAAGAAATCTTATTTGAATATTATATTTTATCAAATTTTAGTTACTATAGAAACAATTTTTATGTCTGATTTTTTAAAATTATAAAATCCATAGTGATTTATTCTTTTTTTTTAAAGAAATTTTATTTGAAGATTATATTTTATTAATTCTAGTTATATATAATTTTTTTCATCTCTTGACTTTTTTTCACACTTTAAAATCAACATCAATCCCATCATTATTTTTGTTAAAAAAATAATTCAAATATTATTCTATCAAATTTTAGTTATTAATTACTATACAATCAATTTTTATATTTCCTAACTTTTAAAATTATAAAACCAATACTAATTTTATCTTTTTGAAAAAAAATCTTATCTAAACATCGTATAATCAATTTTTATGAATATTTTGCATACAAATTAACGAACTATATTTTGCATACCAACGGTAATTCTATCTTTTTGATAAGAGTTATATTACTTATATAATATACCAAATTAGTGTGATAAAAGACCAACTTAATTTAACAAAAAAAAAAAACTTTAAAAGACTAAAAAAAAAAACTTAAAAGACTAGTAAATAACATTTGCTTTTGACACATCCTCTACATGTCTATGATATCGAGTCTATAATGTATGCCTAACTACATTTGCTTCTTTTTTTGTTATAATTTTTAATAAATGGCCTTCGAGGCTTTCTTTTCTCATCAGTAACATATATTTTTTTTCACGTGATGCACTATAGATGAGTAACATGTCTAGAGATTCTACACAGGAACTAATCCTGTAAGACAATACAAAATGCAAGCTTTTTGGGATAGTTTGTGTTTGCTCAGAAATATTTAGGTCAATCAATGGCCACATCTTAAAGAAAAATAAGATCATAAAGAGTGGGTTGCATCAGAAATGTTATCCAACATTGCTGCTATAGAGATAATTGAATGGTATAATAGAGTTAATGGTAGCTGTTATATGCTCTACAGTTGCATAAATATCATCAGAATAAGGATGGGTTTTATCTTCTACAGAGAACAGAGGAATATTGTTGTTCAATTCTATCCAGCTACACCCTGGATCTTTTCTTAATTCCAAACTCTGAAGTCTCTTCCTAAGTTTTGTCTTCTGCCCCCATCTACCTAGTATGGCATACATGTTGGACAGAAGGACAAAAGCGAAAATTGGGTTGGGATCCAAACTGAACAACTTCTCAGCAGCTCTCTCCCCCACTTCCATGTCCTTCCAGAACCAAGAAGCATTAAGCAAAGCTCCCCTATTATCCCATCTGCTTCAATAGGCATTTTTATGATAAACTCTTCGGCTTCTTTTACATGGCCTGACCGACCAAGAAGATCCACCACGCATGTGTAATGATCTATTGTCGGGATTACCCCGTGGCATCTTTGCATTGAGTGGAAAATTCTCAAACCTTCGCCAACTAGACCGGCATGGTTACAGGCAGAGAGAACACCAACAAAAGTAGCTGCATTCAGAACAACTTCTTGATGTAACATCGAGTGGAAGAGTAAAATTGCCTCAGATCTCAGTCCATGATATGCATACCCATATATAAGAGCTGTCCATGCTGCTACCTTGGGTGAAAAAATGTTGATGAATGACCTTTGAGCATCAGCCAAGTGACCACATTTAGAATAGAAGTCTACAAGACCAGTCCCAACATAATCATTTACTTGGAATGGCGTTTTGATTAAGTGAGCATGAAGTAACTGTCCTTGTCGAAAAGAACAAAGACGAGCAAGCATGAAATAGGACAGAGAACGTTGATCTGCTATAGTCAACTGAGAATCTGCGCATGGCCACATATAAACTCAATGCCTCCTTGTGCTGACCATTAATAATATAACCTGACATCATTGAGTTCCATGTGACATAGTTTCTTTCACCTTTAGTTTTGTCAAAAAGCTTCACAGCTTCATCAAGTTCACCAATTTTGGAATACACAGAAATCATAGTATTTAATGAAGTTAGATTCTAGGGACTCATTTTCTCAAACAACCTTCTTGATTTTTCAAACTGACCAATCATAGCATAACCTTTAATCATCAAATTATATGAAACATGATTTGTCTCTCTCAATCCATAAAAGATGAGCTCAGCTTCTTCAATCCTTCCTTACGAGACAAGGCCCCCAATCAGTGAGTTAGCAACATTCAAACCCCCACGCTCTCATAAACTCTCTTGGCATCATCTATGGCTTCACAATCACAATAAAACTCAGTAAGTGCACCACCAATTGAGTTATCAAAATCAAACCCACCCTTAATGCAAAGCCCGTGAACCACCTTCCCTGCACACAGAATCCCAAGCCTAGCACAAACCCTCACAACACAATCCAAAGTGAACTCATTAGGCAACACCTCGGAACTCCTCCTCATACACCCGAACAAATCCAAAGCCCTCACACACCCATCTTCCCTCTTAGCATACCCCGAGATCAACATAATCCAAGCCACAACATCCCGGGCATGCATTTTCTTAAACATGTCCATAGCATCATCCATCATGTCACGCTGCACATAACCCGCAATAGCTGCACAACACTCGGTCCCCATCACGCAGCTCCCAAAAACAACCTCAGCCTCTCTGATTCCACAGCAATGCACACAAAAATACAGCAAGCACTCCCCACAAGGCCAAACCTCTCCTAGCCAGATTTCAAAAGCAGGGAATGACTTGCTTTCCAAGAAGCAAAGACCCGGAACGTGCACACGTGCTCAACACCGCAGAGAAAGAAACCTCATTGAGCGTGACACAAGTGCGGTGCATGAAGGGAACAAGGATCAATGCCTCACGGTACCTCCCCCATCGGGAGTAACCGGAAATCATGGTGTTCCAGGAAGAAACTGTTCGGTGCGGCATTTGATCGAACAGATGGCGGGCTTCTTCGAGATTGCCCATTTTGAAGCGATGGGCGATGGGCGATGGGAATGTTGGTGGAGATCACATGACCGACATGGGACTCCGAAGCTTGCAAATGGGTCGTAAAAAGTCGGAATCTTTGGTTCCGTTTCCAACGGTTGCACTTTCAGGTGCCCACAAAGCAGAGTCTGAGAAACAGAGTCATTGTGTGGAAGTGGAAAACGAAACATAGTATTCCAGCAGGTACAACTGCGTCAGGTGAACTTAGGAAACAGATTGGGAATTATTTACTGTAAACTTTTTTAAAAAAACATTATACGACATAAGGCAATCCTATATTCCTATTGAATTGAGGATACCCATATTTTATTTGAGTGGAATAAAAAAACTTTAATTTCTATTTACTTGCAAATTACTAATTAAAAATTATTTTTAATATAATTTTTAAAATAATTATTATAAAAGTTAACAAATTTATTAAATGAATAATAATCTAAAATTGTATATCTAATATTTTTTTAAAGAAAAAAATGTTAGATATAACTCTATAAGCATTTAAATACTTTAACTGTATTTCAAAGTTGATGTTTATAGTATCTCACAATTAATAGAAATGCTAACATATTTTCTGACATTCTTTTGAGGATATTTATTAATGATTCAATTTTATTGAAAGTTAAAAAAAAATTATAAGTCTCATTTCTTATTTAATGGTCTCCTCTCATTATTTTACAAAAATTTCAACCAAAATAATAAAGCATTTGTTAGGAAGAATATATTAAAAAATATGTTGCTAATACGAATAATAATTCTGACCTATAAGTTCGTAGTACATACATATAAACTTTTTTGTTTTAAAAACTTTTTTTTAAGGAAAAAATAATTGTTTTGAAAATTCTAATCTTTTACTTAATTGAAATACATTTTATTTACTCCTTTAATTGTGTTTTTAGAGTCATTTATACCTTTGTTGCTAACAAAACATAAACAATATTAGTGCGAGTTCTATAACAAAAAGATATATACCAGTATAAGTTGTGAAATAATTCATACATCTTTTTTTAACTTGTATCCTTTTTTATAACTCCGTCCCTTAACGTGCCCTCATTCCTCCAAGCCATTGAGGAAAATGTAATCCTTTTGCCTAATTCCCATTTCCCAAAACTTACATCATGGAGTATCAAGTGACACCTACATACTTAAAATATACTTCTTCACAAAACTACTTATATTTAAAAATCATAACTAGTACCCACACCATAACTTCAATGAAAAACAAATTTCAATTTCTTTTTTACTTATAACGTGTTTGACCCCACATTTAGAATGCGATTTCTTCAGTTTAAAGAAAAGCCAGTAGCTATAATGTTAATATATATTTTATAGCCAAATTGACATGATTTCTTGCTTTGCAATAGATATTCAAACACCTTTAATCATGGGTCTAACTCAAGCTCCTAAATCATCCAACACATTAAAAAATATGAAACTTAATTGTCCTTTTAAGGTTAAAAAAACAAAATGCATCCATTCCATTCACATTGATGAAAGTATATTGTCCCCCAATTTAACCTATCACTCCCTGAAACATATATAACATTAGGAGTTATGCAAAGTAATTACTAGTTACATTTGTAGAAAAAGCCCAAAATATACACCCATTCCATTCACATGGGGGTATTATAGCTACTCCCCTATGTTATTACTTGTTCCCTCAAAGAGAATATATTCATTCCCTTTGAGCTTAGTATGTATGGGAATCATCATTCATCAATCTGTTTCATGGTCAGGGGCAGGAGAATACCATGCAGGGTGCCTGCCCATGGTCCTAAGAAGCTTAGTGTATGGTGAATCAGGCATTCTTGCTTGCTCCTCTTCCCTAAGTTCATCAGCAGATTTTGGCAATCCATCAGGTATGGGACACATTTTCTCACATTCTTCTGATTTCACATCCTTGCTCAGATTCATGTCACCCTTCTTTAGTTTGTGCATGATTGAAATCCCATGCAAGCATCCTATTAGGGATTTTACACCATCAGTCTCCAGAATCAGCCTCTCTATGTCTGCTCTTGGGGACTCTTTCTGTGAAACATTACAAACTCAACAATGAATATCATTGATGGTTGATATTTAGCATATCAAAATTAATTAATACTACTTCTAAAATAATTTAATTTGAATATTTAACAAGTATATTAACTCTTTTCATTGCAGATATATAACCACAGACTTCCTGTTCCACTTCTCACTGAACATCTTTTCATTGTTTTTTTTTGGCCTACATCTTTAATTTTTTCCAAGTTTGTTATCATTTACACTGTTTGAAATGCTAAATAGAAAATGAAAGAGTGGAGAAAATTTTGAAATTTAAATTAAAAATAAATAAAATTTGTTTCTAAAAATATTTTTTTTTCTTCAAATTTTTAAGTGTATTTTCTTTCGTTTCATCCAAAAGATATCATGAATATTCCACATAGGCATAGAAGGAAGGAAGTTGCATAAACATTCACTTTTTTCCTTTTACTCTACAATTCTAAAAGAGAAATAAATTTATTCAAAAAAAGCTTTATTTTCAGAGAAATAAAAACAAACACAACAGAGCAGATAAAAAGGAGAGATTAGTAATGGAAAAAACGGATAATTGGATAAATAGTCCACACCAAATGATACATGTTAAAAAACAAACACACTAAAAAAGCTAGGCCATATCTTCTTATAAATTACATGCCAGTTTATGACAAAACAAGTAAGGAAAGGAGATCAATAACACCACAAGCTATAAATAAGAACATACTTCAAGATCTTTCAGCTCAAAATAAGCCTGCCAGCAGCTATATGATTGGTCTCCTTCAAGCGTTGAACAATAATCTACAAAATTCAAATTCAAAACACAACACAAACGATGAATTCATATCATTCAAAAACAGATCATAATGAAAACCGTAATCAGATTCCATCGTTCATAGGACAGCAACAGAAAAACACACATCAAAAGGAGCTAATAAACTGAAATCTACCCCAAATAAAATTACCCAAAAGGGGTCTTTGAATTCGTTATAAAGTTGAGAGATTTGGAAGAAAAAAAAGGACGTACCTAAGATCTCTTTCTCAGATTTTTCGATCAAAGGAGGGTCTTTAACGGCCCTTTCAAACTTGGTTCGGCTAAAAGGCTCGAGCTTCGGGATGTAGGGTTGGTTCTTCGATGAGCAACAAACAACGGTGGAAGCGTGTCTCGTCGTTGACGAGGTTCGGTTGCTATGCGTGTCGAGAATCAGAGGACCAGAACAAGGACGAAGCAGTGTTGCCTTCATCGTTGAGATCAAGTCTAATAATGATTAGAAAAGGGTGTGTTCTTCTTCTACAACAAAGAGGAGATGAGAACAGAGAGTGCGTGCTGTTAAGGGTAAGGGTAATGTAGAATGATCCGAGAGACTAGATATCATTAAATAAGGAGTTTCTCGAATTGGATCAGGATGATGTTGTTGTTATAGATTTATTGTCATATTTTATAACTGTATAATATATCCGAAAAATTGATTGAGAAGATTATCTGTGTCTGTTATGTTTTTCAAAAAGATAAATAACAAACTAATTTATTATAAAAATTAATATAGTACTTCTTTGGTTTTAATGCCTAAAAGAATAATTTATGTAACCGAAAAATAAAGACAATATGATTAGTAAGTTGATGAGATAATAATGTAGAAATAGTTTGTTGTATAAGGATAAATAATTATTTTTCTCTTTAAATATATAACACATTAACAAATTCATTTATGAAAGATCTAAATTTAATTTTTAGTCTTCAAAAGTGAAAAAGTGATAAATTTATCTACTCATTAATTTTTGTTAGTTACCATTAATGAAAGAGCCGCCTATGTGACATATTCAAGGACGAAGTTGTCACCGCTCTACACATCTAGAGATGAAAATGACTATTTATCCAAAATATAATTTAATTTTCATCTTTATCTATTTTTTAATCGTTATAAACATAACATTACAATAAATACTTAAAAAATATGAAAACAAACATAAATTAAAACAAACATAATAATAAGCATAATATTGATTAATAAGCATAATCTGTCAATTGCTCTAAAATTTCTAATGTGACAATACCTTATCCAAAATATGAGACTCAAACAAAAATGCATAGTCATTAAGTCAATTCTTATAAAAAATGATACCCAATTGGATTTTGTCATTACCTAATATTGTCACAATAGAAATTTCAGAACAACAATAAATTATGTTTATTAATCAATATTATGTTTATTATTATGTCTATTCTAACTTATGTTTTTTAAAGTGCTTACTGTAACAATTAAAAAAAGAAGAAATATGAAAATTTAATTATATTTTGAATAAATAGTCATTTTTGTCCTTGAATGTGTATAGTGCTGACAAATTTATTTCTGAATGTGTCACGTAAATTCTTTCATTAACAATAATGGACGGAAGTCACTTTTTTTACTTTCAATGACTAAAATTTGAATTTTCATCTTTTGAGAATGAATTTATCAACACTTTATATATTCAGAGATAAAAATGACTATATATTCTTAAAATAAAGTTACAAGTTGAAGATTATAAAGAGGGAAATTTTGAGTTAAAAAAATCATTCTTATATATTTTTATTGTAAAATATTAACACTAACTTTTTTTTAGATATATTCATAGTAACTTAAAAAAATAGAAGTATGAAGAAGATGGTAATTCAGTTGAAGAATAAGATATTTAGCATTGATTGGTGCTTACACTTTTTGGTAAAGTGGGTCTATGCCATTGCGTGCACTTTTTTGTGGGGTTAATCCTACGTGGTTGAATTGACCGGAACCAAGTGGGTTATGAAGATGTGATGATGCATTTGATAAAGTGGGCTCTTAGTTTGTCTTGTACAGAAAATGGCAACACGAATACGACCATTCGATTGCAGCGGTTTCGGAGAGCAGAAATAGTGAAATACGACCCATTCTCATCCTATGCAGGCGGGATATTTTCCTGGTGGTTTTAGATATTTTCCTGTCTTGCCCATGATATCTTCTCTCTTTTAATTAATATTTTGAAAAAATACAATAACAAGGTGAGCACATTTGGTAAATAGTTAAATTCCTTACACATATTATAGATACTCAATTCTTTGATCTTGTATATAATTTTTTATTAAAATAGACAAAATTCACTTAAATAATTTTTAAGTCTCGAAAGTTAGTCTCATAATTTTCGATTACGAGAATACCTTATTTTCATATAAAAAAATAAAAATACAAAAATTTTTGTTAAATAGTGGTCGGATAAAATTTTCCTTTGATCGTGTTACTTGTTATGTCTAGTCCTATCTATGATGCTCAATTAAAATCTTAGTTTTGAATAATAAATATATAAATGGAGAATGGTTCTTACTTGAAGGATTTTAACTCTATTTATACTAACCTTTTTTAGCCTGGAACCTTGGGCTATCGTGGACAAATTGTCATGTAGGTAATTTGTATCTAAGTATGATAAAGGAGTCAAACCTCTTAATTGCCTTTGATTATAGTCACTTTTGTCTTATAAAAGATCGGATAGTTATTCAACTATTCTAGCCAAATACTTATCCGGTATATCCACAAATTAACACTTTGTATCATTAATTGATTATATATAAATTTTGTGTGATATTTGTTTTTCTTGTTCTTTTTCTAGTTAATGAATTGGGAGCAAAGAAAGTAATATCAATTTTAGTTATGTTTTTTCCTCTCACATAATTTATCCATATTTATAATTTATTGTATTTTTTATGAATTATATAATTTACTGTATAATGCCTTTTTTTAAAAAAATGAATGTTAAATTATTTAATTTTTTTAAATTTTTTAAGATAAATAATCATTTTTATCCCTAAAAGTGTGTGACAATAATAAATTTATCCCTAAATAATGAAAAAACAAAATTTAGTCTTATATAGTATAAAAAGTGAGACAAAGATAACTCATATACATAACACATGGGAATAAAAATGTCATGAAATTGATGCTCATATGGACATAGAGACTAAAGTTACTTACAAATATTTATTATAATGTATAATAATTATAATTTTATTTATAATGTTAACATATCAATAAGAAATCAAGACTCAAGAGCAAATAAGTCAAAGATAGGTTCTTAAATAAAAAATTAGTTTATCAAATCTTAAATGAATCATCAAATAGGAAAAGAAAATAAACATTAAGAGATCTAACAAATATATAGGTGGTCACTAATTAAGTGGAAAAACTATAAAAGTATTGTAATTATGATTACTATACCTTTGTTTTTTTCTATTTGTGGATAAAACATTTAAGTTTTAACAAATTAATTTTTTATTTGATAACTTATATATATCTTGTATCTTCTTGAGTCTTGATTTTTATGTGATAAGTTAACATATTATTATACAATTAAGGGAATAAATATTAGGAATATTTTCATCAATGGGTCATGAGTAATCATATAAGTAAACCTAATATCACGTCTTAATTCAAAAGTCCAAGGCTCGAGTTTATGAATTTTTTCCTAATTATGTAATATTTAACCTTTTTATTTTTATCTAATATGAGATTTTACAATAAATTAATAAAACCAATATGTAAGGCAATGATAGACTCTGTCATTATAATTTCTTACACAAGACGAAACTCTATAAGTGAAAATTGAAACGTGAATATTACATTTCAAATAACTTGTAACAAACTTGGTCCATCTGATTTGGTCTCTTCGATTTTCTGAGCAAAGACTTCCATGAGGTGCATTGCAACTTTGAGTTGCCTTCCATTCGTGCAGGTATTGGGCAAAAAATTACAAATAATACAATTAAATAAAAAAAATTGGCAAATGGTGCAAGCTGGAAACTATTTTGACAAATGGTGCACTCAATCACGCCCATTTGGGGCGTGTTTAAACACGCCCAAATGGGGCGTGTTTGTGCACAGCGCGACACGTGGCAGCAAAAACAGGGGTGTGGGGTTTTCGCGGTTTTTTCGTAAATTACGGAAGGCGATAACTTTTGATCGGGACGTCCGATTGAGACGAAATCGGTGGCCGCGCGCTCGAAATTGAGAGGAGAAGGCCTGTGTAAGTTCTCGAAGAGGACTTGCCCAAAAATTTTTCTCAAAAGAGGCCTCTAAGTGCCTCAAATTTGCGATTTAGTCTTCGGAGCCCTAAAAAAATTTTTGTTCTCTGATATTTTTTCTATCCAATCAGTGAATTGCAAGCTATTCTTTATTTATCTAATTAATTCTCTTAATTTCGAGCGTTCTGACATAAAGTACGTCATCATCAGACATTGCTACGAGAAATTACGACTGTTTAAAGTTTTATGCATCGTCAAATCTACACTATAATTTTGGAAATTTCTGCATTAAACCAAAATCGTTTAAAAATGTACAGCAAGAACCTTGACGTACATTGTTTCAACTTTATGTCAAGTCCATCATCATATACATAGAGAAGAAGCAAAACAGAACGAGAAAGAAAACATGTGATCATGTCTTTCTCCCATTCACCTTCTTCATCAGCTCATGCTCATAGTTGTAAGAGTAACCCTTTAATTCCCGCAAACTACTCTTAAAGTAATCCTTGTGACCATGGCTCTTGCGGAATCAAATCACGCTATGGCAAGGACTACTATGTACGCCCCATCAACTTAACCAGCATCAACATTTAATCATTAACCCAGAGTCCTAAACCCCTAACACTAAAACCATCAACACTAACAAATTATCCAAACACACTACCACTTAGCCCTAAACACATAAACCTTATCCCCCTAAACCATTAACCTAATCCAACAGTTGATCATTACCCTAAAGCCCTAAACCCCTAAACCGAACCCACTAAACCCTAAACAATTAACCAAATCCAACAGTTAATTAACCCACAACCCTAAACAAATGTAGAAATTTCCAAAATTATAGTGTAGAATTGACGATGCATAAAACTTTAAACAGTCGTAATTTCTCGTAGCAATATCCGATGATGACGTACTTTATGTCAGAACGCTCAAAATTAAGAGAAGTAATTAGATAAATAAAGAATAGCTTGCAATTCACTGATTGGATAGAAAAAATATCAGAGAACAAAAATTTTTTTAGGGCTCCGAAGACTAAATCGCAAATTTGAGCCACTTAGAGGCCTCTTTTGGGAAAAAATTTTGGGCAAGTCCCCTTTGAGACTGCCCAGGCCTTCTCCTCTCAATGTCGAGCGCGTGGCCACCGGTTTCGCGTCAATCGGACGTCCCAGTCAAAAGTTATCGCCTTCCGTAATTTTACGAAAACACCGCGAAAACCCTGCACCCCCTTTTTTCCTGCCACGTGTCGCCATTAGCTCAAACACGCCCCATTTGGGCGTGTTTAAACACGTCCCAAATGGGCGTGATTGAGTGCACCATTTGTCAAAATTATTTCTGGCTTGCACCATTTCTCAAATTTTTTTATTTAATTGTATTATTTGTAATTTTTTGCCGCAGTTATTGTAATAATAAATTCACTGAGAGCTGAATTAGTTTTCGAATATTCTCCCAAAGATATTCATTTCTTATGCGCCACAAACACTCAGAAAAGAGCGACCACTGTTAGGCCTTTTAAGTATAATAATAGCAAAAGTTTGATTTTGTCATGATGTTATTAATTAGTATTTTTAAGATATTGGTTAAAGATCTAAAATGTCTTTTAATTAAAAATTTGTCTTTTAAGTATAATAATAGCAAAGTTTGATTTACACATTTTAATTAAAAAATTATCTTTTAACTTCTTAATCAATATATCTTAATAACACTTATTAATGTTTATCTTTTTTTAATTAATTAAAATATTATTTGTATCGAGTTTTAAGTCTAAAGTATACATACATTAACAAAAAAGAAGAAGTTTAAAGTGTACATAAGAACTTCATTATTTATAATAATTGAGTAAAATACATTAATATTTTTATTTTTTTTAGATTGTACACAAATTTCTTATTTTCTAATATCTATAATAATTTTTCTTACAAAGAAATATGATATAATATTTTTAAACGATTAAAAGGTTAGTATAATGTACAATTTTTTTAAACAATTAAGAGAATTAGTGTAGATATAAAAACATAATGAGAGAAATTTAACAATCCCATATTTGTAATTGTAATAATGTAATTTACTCAAAATAATTCTATTTGACTTTAACAAATTGTTTGGTGTGGACTGTGGTCACCAGAAAGAAAAAGAAAAGAGGAGATAAAATTCATTTTGAAAAAGATTAGTTCCTAACTATCAATTGAAAATCCTTAAAAAAAACTATCAACTGAAATTAAAATTAGCCTAATAAAAGAAACACGAAAAAGAAAAACAATATTAACAACATAATAATTAATAAACAATAACAATATACAGATTAAGCGAGTACTGAATTATTATTTCCAGAACGAGAACTGCAATTTATAATTTCGAATTTCCCATACATAATCATAGGTTGAGAAATTAACAATTTCGAATTTCCAGAACGGGAATCTTCACCATATGCCACTCACGTTATCTTTTTTCATCACACCTTCGATCCTTCCTATGTCCAATTAATTGTTTAAGGAGAGGACCAACTCATAAAGTCACAAACAATATTATTATTATTATTAACATTTAGGATCAGGTGGTGTTGGATTTCAAATTCCATCTATTACTATTCTTGTTTATCGAAAACCCCCAATCCAAAGGAATCGAAATTGAAATCAAAGTGCGAACAGAACAACACAGCGTGATTTGTTCCAATCGTTGTGGGCTATGGAGAGTGTGAATGATCTGATTCAAGAGGCCAAGCTCCGCACTCTCTGGTGGGCCCTCTGTATATTCGCCGTTTCCTATTTCCTAACTCGTAAGTTTTCCTTTTCTTCTCTTTTTGATTTCTCAGTATCTACTTTAGTTTAATATTAGTGAATTAGTGTATGAATCTCGTGTTTCCACTCTCAATTTCGGTTTAATTTTTGAAATTGGTACCTTCAGCTTTACCAATTTTGCTTGGTTAGTCTTTGTTAATGCTGCTTCAGCTCATTGGTAATGGTTATGATATGCTTCAATTGAAGATTTCGTGTGATCTTTTCTTTGTAAGTGTGTAAGCGGTTTATGGCTTTGTTTTGGTTATGAGTTATGACTTCAATTGAAGAGTTCATGTGATCTTTTCTATGTTAATCGGAAAGAAGGGATAAAAATGGAGAATATATTATGATTGCCATTCAATTGACTTGCTTTTTTTTGTCTTTGTACTTATGTTTGTTCTGTTTGGTGATGTTGTGTCGTAGATACTAGTAAATCAATGTGGATGAATGTACCCATGTCTATCCTATTTGTTGTGGGGCTGCGCATTCTTTTCAATAGGGTGGAGTTTCGTTGGAAGCTTCAACAGCCTAGACCTCAGACCTATCTATCACATTTGGAGAAAAAGCAGTTGTCTCTCAATGATCCACGCCTCACTAGTTTGCCTTCCCCTGCAAAATGGAAGAGGAAAATTGATTCTCCAGCTGTGGAGGCTGCAATGAGTGATTTCATTGATAAGATTTTGAAAGATTTTGTGGTTGATTTGTGGTACTCAGAGATTACTCCAGATAAGGAGTTTCCGGAGCAGATACGGGCAATAATCATGGATGTTCTAGCTGAAATATCAGGAAGGGTTAAAGAGATAAACCTGGTTGACCTGCTGACAAGGTATCTGGTTTTCCATTTTCTGTATTCACTGCCAGAGAGAAAGTATTTTAAAAACCACTAATTTTCTTATGTTTCATTTACATTTCAGGGATTTAGTAGATTTAATAGGTGTTCACATAGAACTTTTCAGAAGAAATCAAGCTGCTATAGGTGTTGATGTTATGAAAACATTATCTTCTGAGGAGCGGGATGACAGATTAAAATTCCATCTGTTGAATTCGAAGGAGCTTCATCCAGCACTAATATCTCCTGAGAGTGAGTACAAGGTGTGAGTGGAGTGTTTTGATGTTATATTTTGTTTCTTTTGAGAATTAGGTCTTCTGTCTCATCTCATGAATGCTCTTTTTGTCAGGTTCTTCAGCGGCTAATGAGTGCTGTTTTAGCTACAGTACTAAGACAACGAGAAGCTCAGTGTCCTGTGATTCGTTCTATATCTCGGGAATTATTAACTTGCTTGGTAATGCAGCCTATTATGAATTTGGCAAGCCCTGGGTATGTTGTTGAATATTTTGTCTTATGTTTATTTTTGGTCATAATTCATTTTTGGAGAGGTGGATCATAGCAATATCTACTCTATGGAAGGATTACTCCATCCAAGATTTAAAGTTTTGCGTGTTTTTTTAGAAAAATAGTTTTATTTTTTCTATTATTTGTTGAAATCATATTTAGAGCTTACTTAGTTAAGTAGGTTGAAAGTGGGAAGGTGCAATATAAAGGACAGAATGATGATGATTTTTCAAAGACTGTTATGGCCCTGAGTATGAATACATTTTATTGTCCACCTTCTCATATTTATTTTATATCAAGCATGTGTAAAGTGATTTTGTTCTGTTCTGGCTTTGTGCTTATGAAATTGTAGATTGAAAACTATTAGACTAGAAAAAAGTGGGAGGTTAATCATAAGGTTGAAGGCTGAGAAGTGAAAGGGTAGTTACTGGGACAGTAGCAAGTTTAATATATTCTGGATGTCTAAGCGTAGGTCAAGGGGTAAATATTATGGGATTTAGGTTGTCAATAGGTTGAGTGAACGAGTCTTTGGGTTGCAAGAAAAATGACAGAATATAAGAACCTGTGAATTAGCACCTAGGTTATTTATGAACTATGTCTAACATGTACTATCGTAATCATTGTGTTTCCATTTTTAAACAATGGTTTTTGGTTTTCCACATCTTTTATACACTAACCCTCTTGTTTTATCCAAGGGCATTTCTAAATTTAAAGAGTTATATGTATAGTTAAAAATTAAAATGCTTATTTTTGTGGAATTTAAGTTGGAGAGGTGAAAGAAGCCCTTAAGAGGATGAATAATGGTAAAGTTGTTGGCCCTTACCTATTTTGAAGTTTGGAAATGTGTAGGAGAACATTGTATCATTTGGCTCATTAAGTTATTTAACGAGATTTTGAGATCTAAGAAAATGTTAGATGAATTGAGGAGGATCACTTTGTAAGAACAAGGGAGATATTCAAAATTGTGTACCAAGGTGTAAAACTTATGAGTCACACTATGAAATTATAAGAAACAGTGATTGAGCATATATTAAGAAAAGAGACTAGGATTGTGGAGGCTAGCATTGTAAATTTAGTGCAAGAACCAAGAGGAAAACAACTTGGAGGTGAAAATTGAAATGTCATACCCTATGTTTTTAAGTTTAAGTATTTGGGATTAATATTACAAAATGATGTTATGGTGGTTAAAATGGTAAAGGGCTTCAGAGATTATTTGTGGTCTCAAGACTCAAAAGTATTCTGGCAGTGTTATATTGGGCTTTAAAAGGACGAGAAAAAAATAAGAGTAGCAAAAATAAGTATGTTAAGATAAATATCTAACCACACAGGAAGGCACATGATACAAAATAATTGTATATGACAAGATATTGGTGTGACGCCTATTAAGGAAAAGACAATAGAAAATTGGTTGAGGTAGTTTGGACATGTGTAAAGGTCATAGGAGGCACTGACAGAGAATAAATTGTATGATTTTAAACATGTGAAAAGAGGTAGAGAGAGACCAAGAAGGACATTGGAGAAAATTATTAAAAGAAATATGATGGTGAATAGTATCCTTGAGAATTTGGTTTTTAACTAAGCCAAATGACGTTGTGTGATTCATGTAGCCGATCTTACCTAGTAGGATATGGTTATTGTTATTGTTTGTTATATGTATAGTTAAAAAGGTAAAGCGTATTGTTTAATTGAGACAATTGAAAATATTTTATGCACAAATATTTAGAGCATTTGCTTCGTATATGGTTGGTCATCTACAAGATTGGAAAATTGGAGTAGCATTTTAACTGCATTTCTTTATAATTTTTGCAATTCCCATTCATGATACTATGTTTATTTTGATGATCAGGTATATTAATGAACTGATTGAATCTCTTCTACTTCTCTTTAATGATGATGGCATGGAAGGGATGGGCAGTGATCAGCCAACTAATGTAGCAAGTCACCATCATGGTCATTCTGTTGCCAGTAAGGGTGGACACAACAATCTCACAGCCTCTAATAAGCATCCATCTTTAAGTCAAGGAACTGGTATGATATTGGCTAAAATGAGTGATCAGGGAGGGACATCGTTACAAGATAGCACTCTCCATCAAGAGTCTAAACAAGTCGGGCCTGCTGATTGGGCTCGAATGTTGGAGGTTACAACTCAGAGGAGAACTGAAATTCTTATGCCGGAGAATCTTGAGAACATGTGGACAAAGGGAAGGAATTACAAAAGGAAAGAGAATAAAATTATCAAAACTGGCTCTCCGGATCTTTCTACAAAGAGTCCCTCTACAGACAGTTCACGGCCTCATAGAAAATTGGCTCAGGAAACATCAGCAAGTAAACGTGGAAAGTATGAAGTTGCAGATGGGAAGTCTTCTCTGCCGCCATTGCCTGCCATAGGTTCAGATCCCCTGCAAAATGTTGGAAGTGCAAAAAATTCAGAATCTCCTAAAAACCCTGGCAAGGAATTGTCTATTGTGGGAGATCTTGCTTCTGATGCTTATAGAAGTCCGCTAAAGAGGTCGAGTAGTGCTTCTTCCTTAGGAATCCTATCTAATAAAGAAGACTCCATAATTTCAGAGTTTTTCAACCCTGAATTTGAGAGGCACAGTGAAGGATTTCGGGGAAAGAGTTCTTCTGATATGATTGTTAGGAAAGAAGGGCCATTAGTTCCTAAGCTTCGGTGCCGGGTATGCACTTTTGGCTGTAATAGTTTTCAGATATAGTATTCTAAATATTGTTAATGGATTTGAGTTCTGTCAATCCTTGTTGATTGTTGTTTTTGTCTACTCAAATATTTCAGGTTGTGGGAGCATATTTTGAGAAAATTGGGTCCACATGTTTTGCTGTTTATTCAATTGCAGTGACTGACGCACAAAATAAAACTTGGTTTGTAAAAAGAAGGTTTACTTCTTTCATACATTTTTATAATAGCAGTAGTAAACAATTTACCTTTGAAATTTGAAATTTAACACAGACAGTTTAATTAGAACTTGCTTTATACATGGTGTAATTTATTTGCTTTTAAGTTCTAAGATCTAACCATAAATAAAATGCAAGGATCATTAAATTGTATTTTTTTTGTCTAATCTTTCTCTTTCCCCTATTGAGTTAAAGTGCTCCACCATAGAGAATAAATATGTTCAAGTCTCAAAATTGTTTTATTTCATCTTTATACTTGTAAAGAGATTTAGGGAGAAGAGAGAAGGAGAGAGAGGAAAGTGTTTCTGTATTGATGAAGATTCAACCCAACCATAGATTGGGGAATGAAGCAGTACATATAGGCAGTTGCATAACAGAATGATAAAACTATTAGACAGTTGCATAATAGAATGATAAAGTTGTTGACAGCAACTGTCTAACACAAAACTAACCTAACCTGAGTTAGTTAACTGTGAGAAACAGTTAACTAACCTCTGATTACAAAAGATACAAAAACTAAGTAGAAACACTTAGGGAGCAAAATACTACTCTCTTATAATTTGTGCTTTGACTCAGCCATAATTTCTCTTGGTGATATTCAGATACAGGAATTTTGAGCGATTGCACCGGCATCTTAAAGATATTCCCAATTACACATTGCAACTGCCTCCTAAAAGGATATTTTCCTCAAGCACAGATGATGCCTTTGTACATCAACGTTGCATTCAACTTGATAAATATCTCCAGGTATCTTATTCCTTATCTAAAATAGGTTCTTAAGTTTCCCTTTGTACTATTTTTAATAATTACATTTTGCTGCAGGATCTCCTGTCAATAGCTAATGTAGCCGAACAACATGAAGTATGGGATTTCTTCAGTGTTTCCTCAAAGGTGTGCATTTTCCCGGTATTTCTTATCATAACTTCTGACGAGGGACCTTTACATAATTTTCTCTCCATGCTTTTGGATGTCAAAAATGACAATCTAAGATCTAACAAACTATTTTTTTTTTCGGTTTTACCCCTGAAGAACTACTCATTTGGGAAATCTCCTTCAGTGATGAAGACCTTGGCAGGTATCTGGTTCTAAGTTCTAATATTGTGGTTTTATGTCATGTTTCATGCTCAGGCTGTACCTATTCTATGTATGGTGGCCCCTCCAGTTAATCTTCTAAGTTAATGGAATTTTTATTGGCAATTCTGTTTTTAAAATTTTTGAAATCCTTGAACTTTTGAAAGTCTGGTTACCAGTAAAAAACAATTAAAAGAAGGATTAATTATGACGACCTCTCCTGAGGTTAGTAGCAAATTCACTTAGACTTTGGCTGTTTCATAAATTACACATGCTGCCCTTCCACACCCCTTTGTTATTTTTAACGGTACTATGTGTATGGTTTGTACAAAAGAAACAAGGGATGCATGTGTAACTTTTTTATTAAAAAAAGGTTAAAGGCATCAATGCATAAGATAAGAATAATATATAAAATAAGGGATGTAGGCAAAAAAATGTAATCTAGTAGGGCATAGGTGTAATTACCACTAACCTTAGGGGAAGTTAGTTTAATTATCCCTAAAAAGAAAAATTGAACAGAAGTGGGAGACAAAGCTTCCTGCTGTACCAAAGTGTGTCTTTTCTGTGTTATTTGTGGACTCAAGCCCATGAGGGTGAAACTTCTCTGTCATTGTTGTGGGTTGATTGGGCAGGATAGAATAGGGGCTAGGCAGCTATTGTATATTTGTATTGTATTATCTGATAACACTTTTTTGTTGAAATTATATGTGGCTCTATGTCTGTAATAGCTGCAGTTTTTTCATTGGATGTCAAAAATGTTTATTGTAGAAAATTCTGTCAATGAATTATTTATCCCTAGTTGATAGATAATGCTTTGCATGAAGAGCTTTTTAATACTTTTTGTAATATGGACTGAATTGCTTATAAGATGATTGTGCTACAGAAAAAAATTGTCATTTTCTTATTCTAAAACCAATCCTTTCTTTGTTTTTCGATTGTATTTAGTATTTATGTTTTAACTTAATCCTAATCTGAAAAAGGTCTTTTACATTTAAATTTTTATTTTATTTTATTTTTGGTCTATTGATTCCAAATTCAATGTTTTAATTTTTTATATTAACAGTCAATGTAGATGATGCTATGGATGATATTGTACGCCAGTTTAAAGGTGTTTCAGATGGTTTAAGGCGAAAAGTTGTTGGTTCATCATCCCTCATCAATGAGGGATCTGCTACATCTAATACCCCATGGAATTTGTCCTGGAATGCTGATGAAATTGACAAAAGCATTCCCAGGCAAAGTACTGCAGAAAGTTTGTTTAGCTCTGATAATGAGGAAGGTGAAAAGAACAATTTTGACCGTGAGAATATTGATAGAGAAGTAGCACAAGACAGTGGATTGCATTCTGACAATGCATTGATCTCAAAGGGTCACTCATCACGAATAAACAATTGCGATGAAGAGTCCAGGAACTTGGATTTTGATAGAAAGCATGATATGGTGGTTGAAGCTAGGGCTGGCAATGACATTCCTGCTACAAATTTCATTCTGATTCATGATAATTTGGAGGATCCAGTTGGAGTGCCACCTGAGGTCTGTGTAGTCAGCTGAGTTTGCTTTTCTTTCCGGTTTACAAATTGTATCCACCAAATATTTTAAGAAGCTGAGCTATTATCAGGCATCCTAGCTTTCATTGACTTGTTCAGTTCTTCAAGATCCTGATACCTCAAATAATTACCAAACCTTTTGAAAATAAAGTTTTCTGTAACTTTTTCTATCTTAAAGTTAAAACGAGAAGCATGAATCAAATATATTGGTGTTCAAAAACATTTTGGAAACATATCTACTGTAACTCCTCTCTCGTTTTCCCCTTCTCTCCTTCTAGGGGGAAGAATAATGGTTTGAGAACCAGCAAAAATCAGGACTGGATTTTTACTTAGGATTTTGTGAAACAGAATGTTGTCAGGATCGTTTCATTTTCTCTTTATTCTTTGATGAGAACCCTTTCTTTTTTCTGGTCTAAAAGACATATTATGAACATTAATAAGTTTGATATTTTTCTCTTTGCAGTGGACTCCGCCTAATGTTAGTGTCCCCATTTTGAATTTGGTTGACAACATATTTCAGCTTAATAAAAGAGGTTGGATAAGGTATACTACTCTATCCGGCTGTTCTGTAATTTTCAAGTCAGTAACTGGTAGAAATAATGTCTGTAAGTTCCAAAAAATTTAATCTTATACTAATTTGCAGAAGCTTCTTTTGATGTTGTTTATTTTAGGTGTTTTCTAGATTACAAGTTATCTTAATATACTATGTGATTTTGCATGTTGTTAGAGACAAAATTAATCCTAGACTTGCATTGTACCTAGCAG